>MJUU01017478.1:0-98946 GCA_002080025.1 Modiolus philippinarum | reverse complement strand
AAAATAAAGAGCATACATCTCTACCACGGGGAATTGTTTTACCAACTCCACACTGCAATAAAAGACAAACTCCTGTATTAAATATTTTACGAAAGGATATGGAGTAAATGAACAGGAGACCATAACACATATGTCAGCTCCAACTGCAATAATTTTAATGAGCTGTATGGCCATTTCGGAAATTTATTCCTCATCAGCAGCACTAGAACCCAAACAAAGGAAATCCATAATTTCAAAAAATGTTTACAATGCTAATATCTGCTTTGATAAACATATAAATTGTTTTACTGCAATGAAAAATTCTACATTTTTTTTCATCTTTTCACTTTCACACTTTCATAAAAGGTACTTTACATAGCACTTGCAAAAATGTTTATTCTTGAACGAATATATTTAGCCTTTTTTGTTTGTCCATTTTAAGTATTAAAACTTCTTTGTTGTAATTTTATTGTCTTTGCTCTTTCTGAGGGCGTCATCAACATATATCTCAGTTGTTGATTGTCTAGGTAACTACCAGTAAAATACCCTACTTGGGCGGTACAAATAAATACTGAAATAATCGATCATCCCCGAGTCATGTCAGATCTGTCTTCCTCTCTCGGCATTTGGTGTTCCGAAGTAACAATATGGTGACCTCGTGATTTTTTCTGAAAACGTTTATATTACAACAGCACTTCCAGTTGCATTCTTATGTAATTTATATGTAACAATCAGCATTCTAGATGTATCTCTTTGAATTTTGCTTATATTTTTCACAGTATAAAATATAGTTCTGGTTTATTTTTTAATCTTGTTTTATTGGGTTTTGATGAAGATCTTGTGGAGGGTCGAGATCCTTATTGATCTGTTCTTGCACTGTTCGTTTTTTTAAATTCATCATATATAAAATCAAATCCTGTATCTGATTGGACCAATTGGATCCAGTTTTCTTTAATAATAATTTATAACACGTTGGAAACTAGCTGTATGTGATGACTGCCGTCTTTGTATTCACCGTAGTGAGCCAAAAAAGTTCCAAATTTCGGAATCAACAAACAGGTCGACTCCTGTCTGGTGGCAGTATACGCTTGTTTTAAATAGACATAATCAGTATATATTGACGATAAAAGTATTTCGCAATCACTATTTGCACAAGGTTTTGCAGCAGCAGTCATATTCTGTAATATAAATTCAATACTTATTTGATTGTTTGCATTTTTTAGAAATTGAAGAAATAGCAGAAGAAATCCAGATGGAAATTTGCGAATTTTGCGGTAATGCAAGAGTATCTGTTGTATGTTTGGAGTGTAGTTTGTCATTGTGTGAAAATTGCAAAACTAAAATCCATAAAAAAGTCAGAAGCACTAGTAACCACAATGTTGTCCCCTGGCAGACATTCCAAAATGCACCTAAAGTCAAGCAGAAATGCGAAACCCATGGAGAAACACTGACATTTTTTTGTAAATCTCACGATCTTCCAATATGCAAAGAGTGTCGCGCACAACATCTTATTTGTTCAATTGCCGAACTCGAACATATTGTAAAAGATGTAAAAACATCTACTAAGCTACAAGAAATACAATCATATACTTCAAACCTAATGTCTAATGTAGAAGAAGTTTGTGTGAAAATTAAAGATGAAATCCTATCGATTCCAGATAAGAAACGCCAATTTAACACAGACATTAAAGAATTAGAGCGTAATATGAATGAAATAATTATTCAGTTAAAACAAGAAGGACTGAACGACATTTCGAAACATGAAGGAAAAATGAAAGCCATTCAGTATCAGCTTTCAATGTGCAAAAAGACTATTGAGAACAGAGAAAAGGATTTATCAGCACTGAAATCGTTTGCTTCCGATTATCAAACCTTTTTAGGGTTGTATGAAATAGAAAATGATTTGAGAAGAAGTGAAAACAGTTTGCAAAAAGTTTTTGAAGACAATAATGTATCAACAATTGAACCAACATTGAATATTTCCTTTCAAAAATTAAAATCGTCGAGTTTTGACATAGGATATACAGACATTGAAATGCCACAGATGATTCATCAACCACAGATTGCCTCACCTACTGATATATATGATATACAATTAACAGAAATCCGAAAAATTAATTTAAAAAAAGGACAAAAAGATAACCAGATAAGAGGCTGTGCAATTACACAAAATGGTGAATTTTGGTTTGTGGACCGTGATAACCACCGAATATTGTGTTGTAACAAGACCGGAACACAAATTTCCGAAAGGCCATTACCTTGCGGTCCGATCGATCTTACCACTGTAGGTGAAGATAAAGTTGCAATTTCCCTTGGTAATGGTAAATCAATCGTGACATTCAACATCAAAAATATGACATGGACTGAACAGAAGTTTGAAGAAAGTCCTGGAAACTTTGGTGGTATTGCAGCAATAAATGAAAAACTAATAGTTCGTATTGGGGGATTTGGATACTATGTAATGAATACTTTTGGTGAAGTAATTAAAAAAATTGAGAAACCTGGACAATATATGCCGTACATTGCAACTGGTAGCAATACAATGTATTATGCAAAGTGGGATGTTGGAAAAGTGTATTGTTGCACATTGTCAGGAGATGAAATTTGGGAAAGTTTTGTTGGGGCGACTTTAAAGCCACCAAACGGAGTGACCATAGACGAAAGTGGAAATATATATGCTACAGGTTCATATTCAAACAATGTGGTTCTTATTTCGCCCGATGGGAAGAAATGTAGAGAATTAATAAGTAACAAAGAAGGCCTTCAAAATCCTATCGCTATAAACTATGACAAAAGAACAAAACAACTGCTCGTTAGTTCAGCTTCCGGGAGTGCAGTGCTATATTCTGTGGCACAAAAGTGAATAAAACTGATATGTCATGCTTGAAAATATTGTTTTCTTTATTTGTTCTTAAATAATCAACTCTGGAACAACTATGCAAACACTACATCATAAAACTGAAAAATTCTTCTCAAGCCAAACATGATTAAAATATTATTGACCAGTACATTAAAGTTTAAGGTCACAATGACCTAATTTTCTACCACATCACATGGAATGATCTATTTAAATGAACTGTCAAGTAGACTATTGGCACAAAAACTCTACATCTTTATCTAAGAATTGAAAAATTCTTCTCAGGCCCAAAATGATTGCATTATTTACCTCTACATTAAAGTTTAAGGTCATAAGTTATGTATCCTTTACACTTCAAATCGCATTATGCATTAACTGTCAAAAAGACAATTGACTTTACGAAAAATTAAGTTTTGAATTGGACAATGTTATAAAAGTAGAAAAAGAATGGTTATAAGTTGCATTCAGTTAGCGTATTTCGGCTTTTTAAGAACCAGAATATATGAATCTAACACCGGTGAAAAGGCAAGATCAAGAAATCTCAGACACCCAAGGGTAAGATTTCAATATTTCTCTGACGAGGCTTGCCGAGTCAGAGAACCATTGAAATCTTACCTGAGGGTGTCTGAGATTTCTAAATCTTGCATTTTCAACGGTGTTTGATTTATTTTCTCACTTTTGTAATCACGAACTACGATTTATTTACCACCAAGCCGTACTTGACATCCTACGTTCCTAAGCGACGTCAATGACGTCTGAATACGTTGCTTGGCAATTTCTGTCTTGTACTAGGGGGTACAAGACAAGGAAATCTCACACCGCTAAAAATAGGAACTGTTCTGTCTCAAAAGTGAGAAATAATAATCAATTCATTTGAATATAAAAGAAGCAAGGTTGGTGTCGCCATTGAGGAAAATAAAAAAAGGTTTAATTTATTTTTTATATGATTGCTTACGGTCTGCTATCATTAGAAGCTAAGGAAGGGTTTTTTATACTTAAATGAGGCTGACGTTTATCCACATAGTTTGTCAGCAATGGTTAGCGGACAGTCTTACTATATTATGAATTACATAACACGTATATCAAGCTGTTTCCTATCCACTACACGTGAGTGCCTTGACAGTTCTGTTAAATAAGTGTCTTAAAATCAGGTAGAAGTAAAAACCAAGAAGACAATGCCCCTACCTTTGCTGACGTGAAGAGGTATGACAAAATATAGTCATGGCAACTCAAAAACGCCTTCATTATTATTCTTTATTTCAGATTCATGACTAGCGCTTTCCATGATCAACAAATTCTTGTCCCCTCTCAAGTTACAAAAGTTTGAAATTAAAAGTTTTGCTTAATAATGGTCAACATTATATTATGTATTGTACAGGATAGTGGTCTTGTCCAACTTATCCTCCTAATCGTTTCGTTTTGTCATAAAAAAACAAGGTAATAGAAACTTAAACGTTACACTTAAAAGTAAAAATGTTCTACTATTTAGATACGATATTTAGATTTCTAGAACATTTTAAAGGAACAAAGCAATCAATATAAAATAAGAGTAAAGAATTAAAGAAAAGATTTGGTTCAAAGTTTTCGTTTATCCCATAAGTTTGGAACTTACGTCATCTTTAGCAAAATATCAACGAAGAGTACATATTTTTGAAATCAACTCCTCATGCAGTTTCGACCAATATCTTTTAAACTTTAAAATACAGTTCTATATATATTGCAGATATTAATCTGACTTTGCTTTGGAATTTATTTCCATCTTCAAGACTTTGGAATTTGACTACATTTATTGACATTTTCAACAAATGGTTCCTACATTTCTCAACCCAGATAATTTAAAGTTGAATGTTCCTACAATTTTATTAAAGCTATGTGGCCTACCTTATACTATTGCATTGATATTTTTATGCCCCCGAGAATCAAAGATTCCGTGGTATATAGTTTTTGGTCTGTCAGTCTGTTTAACAATAATCAATGAAGGGATATGCAGTAAATGCGAATTAGAAAAAATCTATACAAATACATTGTTAAACCAAGCAATGGAACAACGCTTTTATTATTATTGTTCTTCATCTTCAAGTCACCATGAGGCCTTCAACAATGAGCATTACTAATACCTCATAGCAAATTCAAGACGGCCCTAACACCGGTTTGAACGGAATTCATTGCTAATTGCTGAGCAACGCTACATGTTTGTCTGCTTCTTCTGTCTGTTTGTCTATTTGTCCACAATGAATCTAACAATAGTATATTCTTTGAATGGTAAGTGATATGACCTTCATATTTTGCATGTGTATTCATTGTGGCAGGGCCTTTCAAACTAGGAACTTTGACCTCGTGACCTTGACCTTGGAATGGGATGGACTTATAATGAACTTTAACAAAGGTTTAACCTATTTAATGGTAAGTGATATGGCTTTGATATTTTGCATGTGCATTCCTTGAGTCAAGATCTCAATTAAACCAAATTAACTTACACTTTAAATTTACTTTAATTGACGTTTGGGCAACCCAGTCTTGGTATATCGAAATGCGCATATGCAGAAAATAAATTCACAGTAACTTCGGTATTTAGTTATTTGAATGGTAAGTGAATCGGCTTTCATATTTTGCATGTGTGTTCCTTGTTTGAAGACCTTTCAGTTGGTATCAGAACATTTGACCTCATTACATCATGAGAAACATAAAACTAATCTATGAAAAAATGCTTCTTGATTTTTTGTTATCGACAGAATTCGTATTTGAAAAAAAGACATATATTTACTTCATTTTGTCTTCGACATTTTGTATAGCCTTTGAGATAGACAGTGTTTTGTATTTCACAGCTGCATTTATTAAGTCATCTAAATGAAGTTTCGCATTTATTGTGTTTTTATAACCTGTTTTAGTCCGTGGGCTGAAATAACCCCCAGTGCACCCCACTTTCCAAGCCACCTTCTTTTTAGCTCACCTTGTTATGCCAGGGTGAGCTATTGCCATCACTTGGTGTCCGTCGTCCGTTCGTCGTTAGCTCACTTTCAAAAATCTTCTCCTCTGAAACCACTGGGTCCAATAGAATCAAACTTTAACTGAATCATCACTAGGGTATCTAGTTTCAAATTTGTAATTTTGTATGTCTTAGGTCAAACAACATGGCTGCCGTTACTAAAAATAGAACATAGGGGTAAATTACAGTTTTTGGCAAATAACTCAAAAACCGTTACAGATATCAAAAATCTGACACGCGGTAAAAATAATCAGCATGAGAAGATCTCCCCATGCCGAAATTTTGAAAAATATCTGATGACCCGTCTAAGAGTTATTGCCCTTTTTCCGTAAAATTTTAAAAATTTTGATGTTTTTTATTTTTTATTAAAAAAACTATAACAGATAGAGGTTAAGTTTACATTGCAAAAATGTTCAGCATGTAAAAATCTACCCACATGGATATTTTGAAGAAAATTCAAGTACCTATATATGAGTTGTGGTCCTATATTGGTCAAATTTTTCGTGATTTTTTACTTTTTGTCCTATATTTCGAAAAACGCTTTGAGATAAAGGTCAAGTTTAAATTGAAAAAATGTTCAGAATGTTAAGGATTATATTTTATTGAAAACATTCAAGTTTCCTGACCGCTTCCAAGATGACCGCTAGCGGGAACTTACTTTACCGTTTGACCTAATAGGAAAATTCATACGAAGAACTTCTTCTTGAGAACTACTGAATGGATTTGAACCAAGCTGGGCATGAATGATGCTTATGAGGTGCTGACCAAGTTTTGTTACTTTGGTGCAGATCCATCATCCAACATGGCCGCCAGCGGGGATCTTAATTTTAACATTGGACCCTATGGGTAAATGCATACCAAGAACTTCTACTTTAGAACCACTGAATGATTTGAACCAATCTGGCATGAATAATGTTTATGAGGTGCTAACCAAGTGTTATTACTTTGGTGCCAATCTGTCATATTACATGACCGACAGCATTGGACCCTATGGGAAATGCACACAAAGATCTTCTAGAGAACTGCTGAATGGATTTAAATCAAACATGACATGAATGATGCCTGTCAGGTGCTGACCAAATGTCACCAGCTGTGAACTTAATTTAACAAAAGATCTTCTTCTAGAGAACTGCTTAATAGATTTAATCCAAACTTTGCTTATGAGAGGCTGACCAAGTGTTGTTACTTCAGTTCTGATCCATCATACAACATGGCTGCCAGCATACAAAGATATCAGAAAAACCCATTGAATGGACTCAATTTAAACATTGCATAAATGAAACTTGTGAGATTTTTACCAAGCTTGTCACTTTGGTGCTGATCCGTCTTCCGACATGGCCACCAGTAGCAAAACTTAGTTTAACATTTGACCCAGTGGGAAATGCATAAAAAGATCTTCTGCTCTGAAACTGCTTGAACAATTTCAGTAGAACTTTGATATGATAGTCGTTATGTTACCCTATTCAAAGTTTTATGTTCAATAGCTGCCAGCAGGGAACGTAGATTAACATAGACCCATTAAGTTTGGAAACTGCATTCGAAAATCTTCTCTGAAACTGTTTGAACTATTTTAATTAAATTTCATAAAAAGTTTCTGATTTTTATGTACATACACCACCAAAGATGGACCATCAATTGGGAATTATAGTGCTGCAGGACCCAGGTGAGCGATACAGGCTGTTGAGAGCCTCTTGTTTATATTTGCTTTCCAAACCTCTTCAAAATAAAACATCTTAAAATGAGTATGCAACAGTGGAGCAGACCCCCGTTTTGGACCCATCAGACGCAGAAGTTTTTCTTTCAATTGCTTCAAGTGTTTACTTGTACCTCCCATTTATCATAAGTTGGCATTAAAGGATAGCACCTGGTATTAACTTTACACAAAATCCTCATATGCGACATTTCTATACATGATATCCTCCAAAACGCCATCAATCTTACACCTGTAAAATTCTTACTAAAATTGTGAGATTTTTCTTGACAATGTTGAAGTTCAATGGTCAATAGAACCCTATGTGCATCTCATTTCTATATTCTGACAATTGTTGTTTGTCTTTCAATGTGCTATCTTGACAATAAAACATGTTAACATGCCTTTAACACGATTTAAATGACCAAACTATTGCTTTTAAGAATACCTATAAAACAGATCCTATATTTTTGTTTTACCTAAGTTTTGTCCTTCTTTTGACTCATCTGATCTATGAATAGTATAAATTCATTTAAGGTAGGTATCAACTGAACGAACTCAGTATTTTCTTTGCAACAAGTATACATTATGGCAATTTTAAATAAATATAAACTTCCTTCCATTAAACTTGTCCGTGCCCCAACAATTTTTGTCTAACATTGACAATTTTTAATCTATGCTCGTATAAAAATAACCAGATCACACAAAATGTACGATATATATATATATTTATATTGCATGAATCATATCATGATTTGGTATATTAATACCCAAGTGTCCATTTAAACTTAATATTCTGCCCGAAATTGATGACAAATTGGAATTTGTTTAACCCAAGTGATGGCCGCAAGAACACTTAAACTATCATTTCTACTGAAGTTTACGTCAAGGACAACGTTTTCTTACATAAATTTAACAGATGATGGTTTAAATATTTGTCTTTGCATCTCTACTTGCAAGGCAGTTTTATTATGTTTTTTCTTCAAATTAGCTATTGGAAGTTTGTGTTAATAAATAACGAATACCTAACACTTCCCCTGACCATGGAAAAATCCTACTTATACATGTTATGATCTTGGAATAAAAATATGTGCGATGTCTTCCTCAGATTTTACCATACATTTTATCATATAAACAGGAATTATAGCACTTCAAAAACCTGTTTATTAACAAAATACAGTAAATAACTAATTTTAGACATTTTAAGGAAAACCTATTATATTGTTGATGGCTGGAAATGTTTGAAATTCTCTGAAATACTCTACAGAAACTGGGTAATTATAATTATAGTTATATTCTTTATGGATATCAGCATAACATATTGGACGATATCTGCGATATAATGACTCATTTATCATATCATCACAAAACTCTATCCAAGTTTACAATCTCAAAAACTCCCATTTTCCTTTGACACCGTTATCTATATCATTTTTCTTTCCACGTAAAACGACTACCTTGAAAAGATTAATCGCAATTATTTTGTAAATTGGAGAAAACAACGTCCAAAATAAGTTTTTTATATAACTTTGAACTAAAAATAGCTCTATAACAAACTTTGTTATCACATTTAAAAGACTTTTTTGCATTTTGAGGAACAATTTGGGGTATTTCTTTAAAAAACAGAGATTATTTCGTGAATTTCGTAATTTAAATTAAAACATGTTCTCTTAAAAGTCCTCTTAAAATAAACCACAATTTATTTTATCTGAGACATTACTTCGTTTGCTTATTGCGGAATTTTGAAAATCTGGAAAAACTAAAAATCCCAAAATTTCCATAAATAATTGCCGACATGACCCTAGGTATGGTGTTATTTTTACTTATGCATGCATGTGTGTGTAGTTAATGGTCAAAGTATGTCACGTTTCATGCTAATCATAAATCTGCAGCTTTTGAACCGAAATAAAAATTAAATAAGTAGTGTTTTTATTTTCAGGAATGGTTTAAAATTTTGAGATTCTTTAAGTCCGCAGTTAGTTTCAAACCTTTAAAAATGTATTCTAATTAAAGATCAGGCATGCTGTAACGACAAAGTATCCATATTTAAGGCTATATATAAATTCTATAACAAATCTACATCTCAACAACAAATCAGTGGAAATTCTAGAAAACTGAAAATTACCATTTTGTACACATTTTCGGATAAAACGATAAAATATAGCTCACTTAAACAGTTAAATTCCACTTAAAATGTATTCTGTATATCAGAAATTGAAATCTAAGCCAAAATTAAAATAAAACATATAGCATTTAGAGTATGAATATTCAAAATTTTACCTTAGATTTTCATGGGGAGAGGTGCTTACTTCGACATTTGTGAACCTAACAGAAGATATTTGTGACCCAATTTGTTGCTTAAACATCATTAAACGATATTGCATAGACAATTGAAACAACGGCAGTAGAATACCGAAGGAACAAGGGAAGCGATGACTACAAAAATCGAAGTCCAAAGACATGGCAAAAACGGTAACAGATAAAACAAATACAAAACAAGGACGTTATACAGCTACAATGCACGGAAATAAAAAGATAACATTAAGAACTAAGGCACTCGTAGTGTGAACTCCCATGAAAACCGGGAGTGACATCAGGTGCTACGGAAGGGTAAGCATGTCCTGCTCCGCTAGCGGCACCCGTCACACTATCAGTGAGTCAATCCAAGGTTGAGTCAAATCCGGTTATTTCAAATCCGTGAAGACGTGAAATCTAGCTGAAAATGTCTGTTTTCATTTGGGACACAGACACGTCATATCTGTCAATGATGTCAATGGTGACGGCCATAGAATATCTGGAGGGATGAAAGTAACAAAGGCTGAACAAATCTGTGACTAAGCAGCTTTTGGGACAGTGTTTTTGCTTTAATTAAAATGTCTCTGTATAAACTGAATGCCCGACAGTAACGAATCAACTGTGAAATGTACACTCCATAGACTGGAGAGGTAGGCATATTGCTGCTCAGAAAGGGAAAGTTCACAATTGGGAAGTTAAAATCATCACGTTTGTCACACAGCTCAGATTTCAAACGTCCATTTTCGTTAATGTAAATTAAAAGATCTAAATACGAAGTTGAAGTAGGTGTAGTCCCTTTAATTTTAAGCTCATTAGGATAGATCTGGTGTAAATATTCCTTGAATTTTGGATGATTAAGAGAAAGTACATCGTCTATGTAGCAGAATATGAGGGATACGTATTCAGATTTTTTCGATCCTAACAATGGAAAGTCATAATAGTGAAAATATTGAAAATCCCAAAAATTCGCATTTTTCAATTATTTTTAACTTTATTGTTATTATTTTTCAACCTTGTGACACAACTGATAAGTAAGGTACAAAAAGTACGGCAAACTACCAAAGCTGTTAATCTAAAAGGAATTAAAAGACAAAAATTCGTCATTTTCGCTTGTAGGGGCAGGGGTATCATTTTTGTATCTCTAGACCATAAGAATGCATAAAATGCCCAAACTTAGATTCATTGTAAAGATAATGAATTAAGCTTCTATTTTTATTCCAAAGTTTTGTATACTTCATCCATCTATAGAAAATTAAGGAACTAAATAGATGAAACTTTTGTAAGAATTTTAAGTAGTGTACTATATACTAATAGTTGCCCCATTCTGACTTTGCGTGCAGCTTATGTTCATGATTTTATTTTGAAGAGGGGACCAAAGAGGAGTGGAAACAATTGGTGTAGATGGGAAGTAAGATGGTGCACGGAAAGTGATTTCAGTCCATTGCCTATTTGTTATTATTTTTCAATATCTTATGACAGGTATTAATATATGTATAAATGATTGGGGATGATACTTATAATAGTTGTTACATTCCGATGCAATTCAAATCTGTTATGTGCTCTTAGGTATATTCCTTCTTTTTCTGGAGAACTAGACCTAATGAAATGTATACAAAAATATTCCTGATGCGATAAAATGATCAGAGTACTGATAAAACTGATAGACAAAATTCCAACGTCTTAATTAAATATGCTTAAAAATGGGGATGAAAATTGTGTCTTAATAATGCTTGGATTTGGGATGGGGGTCGTTTGGTAGAATTATGTTTTTATTCAATTACAAACATCACTGTTATGATTTAACTTTTCAGTTGATACCAGAATTTATTAATACATATTTGTGAGAAGCACATAAATTATTGTTCATGATAAATGTGTTTCTTTAACTTCTTCTCGGGTGCATACGTGTTTCACGAAAAACATTTTGTTTTACTTGTTTTTTTGTCACCAAGCTCTGCAGATAACCTAGACCCATATACATTTGTTAAACTTTTTAAAGGTCAACATTATCGATTCTTCTGCACAATAAGGCAACAAGACGTAGACCTTGCCATATTTGCCCGTTTTCTTTAAAAAATAATGGATACATTTATTTAATTTTCAAGAACAAATTTATCAGATTTAATATATACAATGTATTATGTCTTTCAATATTACAAAATAACAACTTTTTTGCATGATATTTGGACAATAATATTTCACTTGTCCTTTAAGTTACAGATATTTCTAAATTCTAAAAATTTATTACATCATTAAAAAATCGTAAAACTGAAATGATTCGAAGAATCAAACTAGGCTGTACAGATTGACGACCTTCATTTTTTTTGCCACAGAAAATAAAGTAAGCACAATAAACACCCTAATCTTATTGAAAGGGAGAAACAAATCTTTAATTTTATTTAAAAATCAATTTGACTTTTCAAAATTGATAGAAGATAAACTGTCAGAATAGTAGCATTATTTTGCAATATTATATAAATATTAAATACAGAAGACCTCATTTAATTCACGGGAGAAACAGATCTTTGTTTTATTTTCAACTTACCATTGCTTTTTTCTTTTATTTCTTATCAAAAACTGTCAGAAAACTAGCATTGTGAAACATTTAAGTATTTGAATGCAGAAGATAAACAGATAATTTAAAACCATAATAAATTATGGTAGTTTTTTTTTTTTTTTTTTTTTTTTTTTTTTTGCCAAATGAGCAGTATTTCAATTATATCAGGACAATTTACTTTAAGCCATAGAACAAGCATAATTGCGACTGGTCTACCGGGATCTTCAAAGTTCTAGACTGCAACTTAAAAGGGGCAGAAGGAGTACTATCTGGAAATAAAAAAGAGGTCTTTATACTCCACAGTTTGTCTACAATCTTAATCGGTCAGACTTTACGTATATACCGAAGATACAGGGACTTAGTTTTCCCAACCTTGATACACACCTGTAAAATAACCCTCTGCTATAATCAACGGACCGAGAGAATCAACTGGAATTAAAATTTAGATCATATTAAAATACTGTAAACCGGGAAATTTGCACATAGTCTTTCTTCACGGTTTTCTAAACAAATGTCATTTTGCGCAGTCTTTAATTCGCGGTTTTTTGTTTGAACTACTTAATAATATAAAAGAATCAAAATATTCACGACCATTTCATTTTTGCGCTGTCACCCCTTAATGCGAAAAGAGCGAAAATAAAATGCCACGAAAATTTCCCTGTTTGCAGTATCCTGAAAAAGAAAGGAAATGAGGTAAATGTCAAGGAGACAACATCCCATATCCAGGTTGAAACGACAAAAAACAAAACATCTAGGGGTCACAATATGGTCTTCAACACAGTGAGAACCTCACACCATAAAGTAAGCCCTAAATGGCCCCAAAAAGGTACAAAAGTGAATAAATCGATAGAATAAACCACATCCAATAACCCAAATATCAAGAAACTAAAATTTTATAAGAAGACAAGGACAAGCCAATGACCAACACATTCCTGACTTGGGACAGGCGCAAAAATTGCGGTGGGGTTAAACTGGTATATTCTAGACGAATTACGCATTCTGCCGACTGAATTATGGAATACTGGTAGGTATAATAAAATAATGAATTATATAATATGCTTTCTGTTTTGTTGACATAAAAGATTAAGCACTTTATTTTTGTAAAAGCAAGATATAAAGCCTCCCAGTTCTATGATACTACATGTATTTAATAAATGTGTTCGTGTAAAAAGGCTTGATATTCTAATATACAATCATATGCATTTACAAACATACTCAAAAATTAATAACATTGCACAATTAAGTAAAACAGAGAAAGGCGTCCTTTTTTCAAGGTATCAATAAAACGATATAAAAGATAAAACAATAACAAAATCATAATGTGCCTCATGATAAATTGTTAGACATAGATTTTTACAATGCAAATGAAAGGAATGTTTACTTTACCATACAAATACTTGTGAAAAGTGAAAAATGTACAATAAATTCAAAGCTATGATTCAATTTCAATTTCAATGTATCACATGTAAAAGTTGGTTAGGAAAAGAGAAGGTTTAGATGGCTCACTCATCACATTTATGAATTTGTGTCAGGTTTCAGAACTCCTCTGGATTTCCTCAGTTTAATAATGGCTTGAAGAATTTTTCACACTGACTCCACTTTTTTATTATATGAAACTCTTCAACAGGGCAAATTAAGACACCTGACAAGTTTCCATAGCATTCTTTATATAAATTATCAGTTTTTAGACTAAAAAAAGTCCTAATGTTAAATTAAAGAAAAATCAAGAGAAATCTATCTCCTGCTACTTTTTTAAAAGGCGTAAAAAGCACACGGACCTATATATTTCCTTTGACCATTTCATTTAGTCTACAACGCTTAATCAGTTAAAATAGGTTTTAAGAAATCTGTGATACAAACAATATCAGGAGTGAGCCTCCTTAAGGACAAATACTTTTCAAAACAAATTAGATATGTAATCATGGAAGGTTAAATACAAAATACTGAAAAAATAGGATTTAAAACGCTATCTTATTTTACTAATTTAAAAAAAATGTTTTGCTTAAAATGACATCCAAAAACATTCTACTACATTTTGCTTATTAACAAGACAATGAAAAAGAGAAACAAAATATAGATTTCCTAAAATAACGATTTTTTTTCTATTGTGGTTTACAAATCTAGTCATCAGAAAGACTTTATTCTCATAGGAAAATCAAACAATTGAACAACCAAAGCAATCGTCCAATTCATCATCCAATTTCATTGTTATAGTTGCAGTAATGTGTACTTTTTTCTGAGCTGTCATTTATTCTGCATAATTGTCTCTTTTAAAGGAATGACTCCGTCTCCGCCTTATTGGTAGGATTTTTCTTCATTCCTAATAAAAACAGTAACTTAATGTCAATATAAGATCAACTTGCAGAGCAATATAATAAATTCAGTCCGGACGGTAAAAATGATTGATGCGAATTCCGAGGCCAATAAAACTTGATTGCCAATGAAAAGGGCAAAATAGAAAACACAAATAAAAATCCTTCTATCTGAACCAAAAATCTTTTTTTCTGTATGCGCCGTGCCTATTTTCAGCACAGATTGTCTACAACAGATCGCGGCTAGGCTTTCTCTTTTATTGAGACATGCATAATAAACTTTGTAGACAGATTCTTTAAACCAATATAGGTTCCATTTAGTGGTCTTAATTACTATCATTGAAAAAAAAACAAGTTACTGATTATTTTTAATAAGAAAATGCCAGAAAAGCGTAAGTCATACGTTAATATTAAAGGAAATTGACAAAGTAACTAATTCAAACACTAAAAACAGGACTTCTATGATCAAATATAATTACATATGTTCACAGAAGAAGATCATTGACTGCATTACCCATCAGCTCTTACATTAAGTTATGTTCCCCACGAGAGACAATCTTAGAGCTGTGATAACAACATAAAAATCACAAGCTTTAAAAAAGACCGCATAAGGACTATTTAACTAAATTTAGTTGCAACTGTTTATCCGATTTCAGACAAAACCCTACAATGCATTTCCGTTAGGGTCCAAATTAACTCTATGACAGCCATTTTTGTTGTGGTACGAATCTTAAAACTACAATCTTTAGAGTGAAAATCCAACGGACTACTATATCTAAATATAGTTACAACTATTCAAACAGTTTAAGAGAAGAAGGTCGCACATTTGAAGTTCTATATTAAAATTTGTCTCTCGCAGTCAGTCATTTACAGTAAGGTAGAAACATAGAAAACTATAACCGGTACTACTTAAAAACGCTTTTGATCAAATTCGGTTTACGTACTACATACTCCAAGAGATAGCAAAAGCTCATCCTGGTTACTAAAGTGAGCTAACTATTTATAAAAGCATGGATGACGTTACATAACAGAGCTTGCTTACCCTTCGGGAGCACCTGATGTTGCTTTTGGTTTGTATTGAAATTCACACTGTAAGTGCCTTAGTTCGGAATGTGGAGTTTGTTTATTTTTTGTGTTTTGTTGCATTTTCATGTATTTGTTTTGTTTTTGTTTTACTATGTTGCCACATCACTGGACTTTGGTTTTGTAATAACTGCATTCTTTATTCCTTCGTTATTCCACTGCCACTGTATAGATAAATATGTTGCTGTTCTGTTTGCTTTCCTCTTTTCATGTGTGTATATTGTTCTATAATTTTGCTCATACTGTTTCAATGCAAATTTCCGCTTTACATTTAATAGCATTTTTTAATAATTTCACATGTTTTACGTACCTCTGTTTCTGAAACAGTAAATTCCACAAACTACCAGTATGCTAACAGATACGGTTATTCCAATAGCTGATACAATTGCTGTCAGTCTGTTGCTGTTCTTCTCATTAACTGAAATAATGATATGAACAGATAGATGCTTATTTCGTTTTAATTCAGAAATTTATGTAGCAAAAATAACATTATGATTATAGTCTCTGTTTGCTGATTGGCAAGTAAAAGAAGTGTATAATACAATATATAATTAAAGTATAACTATGATTAACAACTTTTGCAATGAGATAACCTGGAATCTCTCGAGCATAATGAACAGTTGTACACGTTTGTCTCTTATCTTTCATTTATGATTTTCTAGTGCAGTTCGCGTGTAAATTGTGGCATGTGATTGCAGTTTTTGGCCATTGTAAGTGTTAACTGTTATCCTTTGTTTGTAATGTACGTAATAACAGATATAATAAATAACCAAAAAAAATATTTCGGCTGTCAGTGTATCTTGTATATTGTTAACTTTCCTATAAGTCAGTACCGAAGTATTTTTCATCAATCAAATTTTAATGAATTTCGTTACTTTAGATACAGCTTGAAATTCAAGTCAAGGTTAAAGCTAAATATAATCATGTAATTCAAATTAAAAGTAAGTGCTCTGGACAATTTTAGGGACTGAATACTCCTGATTAAGTTAAGCGTTTTCTTTAAATTGAAATAAAAAAATCATCTATTCATTTTCAACTATTTTGTTGTTTAAACTGTCACCATTATGCGCAAAATGAAATTACAATAGTTGTAGAAACGATATATGAAACCCCGATCAGTAATTATTTTTGTAATGATATTAATATTTTCATAACTGTGATGTTAAATTTTTTAAGAGTCAGATCTTTTGTCGCATCTATTTTCACTAGCTGTGTGACGTGTATCACTTATGGAGCAGGTCACACTTATCCTTGCAGAGATCCTGACGACATTTTTAGTTTTTTAGGGGTTCACTACGAAAGCCGAGATGGCTCACCTATAATTCGAAATTCGGTATTCAGAATTCGGAATTCAGCATTCGGAATGCAGAATTCAGAATTCGGAATTAATTAACTTTATTTAAGTTGAATTTGCTGATTTGGTATTAAGGTAGATCGATACTAATACACAGCGCATTTGCGAAACACGAGTCGGATGGGGAATTGACTTGATTTTCAAGCCGTAATATTCCTTTATTGGCTTTTTCATTGTGACGTCATAATAGATTGGCATACACTTTCCCGCGAACTAGCTCCCCTTTCCCGTAAAAATTGTCTATATCGTTTACTACGTAACACTTCTCTCTAAATCAAACGGTGACATCATAATTTTTTTTAGCTCATCATGTAGCTGAAGTTTATATCTTTGAAATATCAAATAATAAAAAAAAAATATCTGTCTATTATTTTTTTCATATGAAAGCTAAATAATAAGGAAGTTCTCACAGTTTCCTATATATTCTTTGTAAATATAGCTGAAAAATATTGAATTTTGCCTGATTTTCAAAGTCTCATGTCGGGAAAAGATGACCGGTGACATATCACTTTTACTTTATTTTTGGAAAATATGGATTAAGACCTACAAAATATCTTAAAATAAAAAAAAATTCTGTATGAGATTTTTATCAGGCTCGAACTACCTTAAAAATGTTACATTTAATTAACTGGTTGCTTCGCATCTTTCATATTACGGTAATCTGTATTTGTGTTTTGATCATGGGACCGTAATTGCCCAGCAACTACCTCATTTCGACAACTCCATAAAACTTGTTTAAAAAAATTACTTTGTAATGGTCCATTCTCCTCTCCTACATATAAATATTATTCATCTATTTTGGCAGTAAAAAGGTGACATCAGAAATTCTATGAATTTGACCTTTTATACATGCCTGCGCTATCGTGTCATGTACGTATTTGATGTCCTGAGTGAAGAGTCAAGATGTCAAGTAAAATGCAGGTAAGTAATTTTTATTTTGATATAGTCGTCAATGTTAATTGATTGAAAATGCGGCTAACATTGTATGCATACTGATACAACTTGCAATGCTACTTAATCAACAATAATGATTATAATAATATAATATAAGTTTGGTAAATGATCGTTGATATTTGCATATGTTAAAAGGTTGGATGAAGTCAAAGAGTGGAATTGTAGAAGGTAATTTGTATTAAAAATTTCCATTTTCCCTGACTCTCTTATGTTTGATCTTGTTTCATTGTTCCTTGTCAAATGCATATATAATTGTCGAAACGTGCCAAAATTCTCCTACTTTTTAGCAAAAATTCTGAATGTCTTTCACAAGAGTATTTTTTTTTCAAAGAGGGAGGTTTTATGTATGGAATAGTTGAATCTGCAATATTCGGTAACCTGTGATCACACATATCCATCGAAAATTTGTACAATCATCTCCCAAAACACACTATAATAATATATAATATCAAATATAACGATTATTCAAGAAAAAAAGATCACTTGTGTTTAATAACTTCTAATAGTATAAAAACTTTATTTCCCTCGATCATGTCACATCCAGATCCCCTCTATCTCTTAGAACATGCCGAGCAATGCCCGTGTATTCGTTCTGACAGGTGATTTATATATCAAATTTAATAATCATTACTTTTATGTGTCTCGGTCATTAAGGTGATATATTTACTACTCCTGCTGGAGCTAGTGTATCAACATTCTGAAATATTTGTTCATGTCTAGATATTAAAGAGCTACCCTTTGAACGGGAGATCAGTTATCATGTAGAGGTATATACAGATGTGCCGCTGGATGAGCTTTTTTTATTTTTTATTTTTTTCAACTATACAAAAGGATTGAAATTTTTGACATTCCGTATATAATTTGGTCGTAAATAAACCACAAATGACCAGAACCCCTTCTGATTGCTGTAATTTATCAAGTATTTATCATCAATCCATCTTTAAGTATCCCACAGAGAATTATTGTTTATCTTACTCCAAATGCAAAATTTTACTCTACAACTGGATTGATTAATTTTGAAATTTACTATATAAAGGGGTTGTTTTTTTATTCAGGGCACTACTAGTATATGAATAAGGGGTATTTTGAAAATGCAGGCGGCAGATCTGTGCCGAATCTTTCTTTTAATATTAATAATATGTCATTAAGAAAATTATCCATGATGGTTTTTGGCATGTAGCATCGACATTTTCATATACTCGATCAGTGCGTACTTTCTATTCAAGAGTATATAATTGTTTTTGGGTACAGATCACAATGTCATGGTGTAAGAAATAGTTCGGTATTTGACGACTTTTTATCAGTTTAACTCGCCCTAGATCAATTATCTGAATACACATAATTTAAGAGGTGTATTTTTACTAATGATTTGAAGCGATTTGTTCATTTTTTCATAGTTAATACAACAAATATTCATACACCATCGTTTCCTCAGTATCAGGTAGACATAATTATTATTGATTGTCTATTGATCGTTATCTAGTAGAGTTATCTTTCTTTAAATTCTGTGTTTTTAAAATCGACCAATAATTATCATATTTATGATTACATCATATTTATTTTAATACTTGATCTAATTAAAAAGTATAATTTTTCATTAAATAGAATAATACATAGATATGATGGTCTTTCAATTCTGAATTTTGTTAATTTAAATTTCTATTATTAGAATTTACATGGAAATATTTATTTTTTTATATAGTAAATGTTTTTATAGTTAACATTTTGCTATCAGGCTAACAGAAAATACTGTTCTTCCAAGAGTGTCCTAGTATTGGAATTGTGTTTTGCATCAATAAATGATAGTTTATATGAATCTAACACCGGTGAAAAGGCAAGATCAAGAAATCTCAGACACCTAAGGGTAAGATTTCAATATTTTGCTGATGAGGCTTGCCGAGTCAGAGAACCATTGAAATCTTACCCGAGGGTGTCTGAGATTTCTAAATCTTGCATTTTCAACGGTGTTTGATTTATTTTCTCTCTTTTGTAATCACAATTTCAATTATTTACCGCCAAACCGTACTTGACATCCGACGTTCCTAAGCGACGTCAATGACGTCTGAATACTTTGCTTTGTAATTTCTGTCTTGTACTAGGGGGTACAAGACAAGGAAATCGCACACCGCTAAAAATAGGAACTGTTCTGTCTCAAAGGTGAGAAAATATAATTTTACCTTGTGATAGAATGCTGCTATTTGATTGGTCTAGTACCGGTGTATTTTTTACAAATCCATGACATTTTAAACAAGTTTTCAAGTAGTGGGATATTTGTCTAAAAAATTGTCACTTTTAACCCTCTGCCGGGGTATTTGCTAAAAAATTTGACGTTTTTAACCTTTCACTGAGACGCTTGTGCAAAATTTAAAAACGACGTCATCCGCGCGCTTTAAAGTCATTCGGTAGAATTAAACAGATATATCATGTTTGGTCGGGGAATTTGTGAAAAATGCCAGTTTCGAGAATGCCCGTTGGGCTCGGGAAATATAACATCTCTCGACTGGTATTTTCCGCAAATTCCCCTCCCAAACATGATATATCTGTTCAATATACTGAGTGCCAATAAAAACGCAACACCTGATAATTATGTTTTAGAAATCTTCTATGTTGACCTTAAGAATTTTTCTTTGCTAAATTACTAAGCCTAGTGTCTGTTTAAAGTTTTTCATCCATGCATGTTTAGTCCACTCTTTGAAAATTGGCCACAGCATCAACGTTTCATTGAGTGGTAAAAATTGGAATTCCCAAATTGTCTGAACATTTCAATCACATTGACGAAAAATTTAAGAAAAAAAACCTGAGTTCCAATTATCTCAAGAAGTTGATTCGAATAGAAATTTGTCAAAAATGACAATGTTTTGAATTTTTGGGTAAAAAATACCGATTTTTGAGAACTTCAATTCTAAACATAAAAAAATGAAAATTTGCACAAATGTTCCCAAAAGGTTCGAAAAGAAGCTGACAAAATTTCAAACCAATTCATTGTGGTTTACAGAAGATACATGTTAAATTAATGTATGTCAATGGGAAAACAAGGCATTTTTGGAATCAACCCAGGGGATGTTTAAAGTCCCTATCATTCGTGGATTAAATAAAAACTGGTCCCAAAACTTTGAGATGGGAAAATGTTGTCACGGGGTTAAGCTTTCTAATGGACAATGAAGAAAACCAATCATGCGTAAAGTCGCATCAAAACCAAAACCTGGGGGATTTTATGACAAGTATTGCGGGTGGCATGGTTCCAAAAATGAGTCATGCGGAAATTTTTTTTTAAAGTCTGTGTACTAACAAATAAATTGGCAATTAAATTTGTTGAAAATTGTTATTTGTGCAAAAAATGTAAAAAAAAATTAAGTGTTGCGTTTTCATTGACACTCAGTATATTTCATTTTTACTTCTATAGTACGTAATAGTTTAAAAACTAACGTTTGAAATGGGTAAATAAAAAACAACTTTGTAGTATACCTCACTAATTTATTTATTTGAAGCACGATTCACAAAGAAAACTCCAGTTTATCAAGGAAGGGTTTTTTTTTCCTGTCTATGGGTTTACCCATATCTTATCTTGTTTATAAAACATTTTTTCTCACCCATTGGTGCTTTGAAGTTAGAAAAGAAAATGAAAATATGATAAATCTGAACAACAATCATGCATTTTATTTATGATAGAGCAATCATTCCACACCTTTTTAGAGAGATTAAAATAATTAGAATTCAAAGCACCATTAGTAATAAATAGGTGGTTGTGCAAAAATGTTTTAGAAAGCATGTCCATGCTATGAACAAGATACACCATTAACAATCAAAGATCGTTTTCTAATGATTATATTAATAAAAGTTGTTTAATTTATCTCCTCGTCATTTCAAGATAAATATACTGTACAAAACAAAAAACAAAGATTAGAAACTCCTAGTTAATCCGTTGTAAAAATCGGTAATAACAGGCGTGTACGAGACCTCCCGTGAGGTAAGTCGATTTTTAATTCCCAATACCTGTAATTTTAATTAAAACTGTACAGAAATGTCAACAAAACGTTTTTTATTGAATATTGATAAATTGTCATGGATATTAAGTGTAATATCAGGTAAGCACAATAATTTAATGACGATGCATCAGTAAAAACAATAGCTTTACCATCGGAACATTGTGCCCGAACAGGTAAACTTTGACTAAAATTACGAGGATTTCTGAACGGATTCTAGAGTTACATCATTGGAGCGAGTTTACATGCGTGATGTTAACGATTCCGGGTAGTTGCTAATCTCTGTATGTCTCTAGATATTGACAGGCATTTAATTCAATTAAAATCAAATAAAACCTAACTGTGTATTATCTAGTGCAGGTGCAGTTTACACCCCCCCCCCCCCCAATTTTCCATATCGCTAAGAAACAGAAAGGGCTAATGGCGATCCTGAGAGCTTACGACAAGAAGAATCAAATGAAACGAACCCTATAAAAATGAAATAAAAAAATCATAAACATAAACGCATCTTTTTGTTTGGTTTTGATTTTGTTTGTTTGAAAATGATCCTTTTCAAAATTGTACAGGTATTACAGGTATGTGAACAATCGAGTATCCTTGGATATGGGTTTACCCATATCTTATCTTGTTTATAAAACATTTTTTCTCACCCATTGGTGCTTTGAAGTTAGAAAAGAAAAGGAAAATATGATAAATCTGAACAACAATCATGCATTTTATTTATGATATTTTAGAGAGATTAAAATAATTAGAATTCAAAGCACCATTAGTAATAAATAGGTGGTTGTGCAAAAATGTTTTAGAAAGCATGTCCATGCTATGAACAAGATACACCATTAACAATCAAAGATCGTTCTCTAATGATAATATTAATAAAAGTTGTTTAATTTATCTCCTCGTCATTTCAAGATAAATATACTGTACAAAACAAAAAACAAAGATTAGAAACTCCTAGTTAATCCGTTGTAAAAATCGGTAATAACAGGCGTTTACGAGACCTCCCGTGAGGTAAATCGATTTTTAATTCCCAATACCTGTAATTTTAATAAAACTGTACAGAAATGTCAACAAAACGTTTTTTATTGAATATTGATAAATTGTCATGGATATTAAGTGTAATATTGGGTAAGCACAATAATTTAATGACGATGCATCAGTAAAAACAATAGCTGTACCATCGGAACATTGTGCCCGAACATGTAAACTTTGACTAAAATTACGAGGATTTCTGATACGAGGATTTCTGAACGGATTCTAGGGTTCCATCATTGGAGCGAGTTTACATGCGTGGTGTTAAAGATTTCGAGTAGTTGCCAATTTCTGTATGTCTCTAGATATTGACAGGCATTTAATTGAATTAAAATCAAATAAAAACCTAACTGTGTATTATCTAGTGCATGTGCAGTTTTCACCCCCCCCCCCCAATTTTCCATATTGCTAAGAAACAGAAAGGGCTAATGGCGATCCTGAGAGCTTACGACAAGAAGAATCAAAAGAAACGAACCCTATAAAAATGAAATGAAAAATTCATAAACATAAACGCATTTTTTGTTTTGTTTTGTTTTTGTTTGTTTGAAAATGATCCTTTTCAAAATTGTACAGGTATTACAGGTATGTGAACAATCGAGTATCCTTGGATATGGGTTTACCCATTATAAAACATTTTTTCTCACCCATTGGTGCTTTGAAGAACACTAACTGCAGCAGGCACAGACAAAACTAAAGTGTCATTAATATGATAAAATGGATCACCTGTCAGATCGCATACAGGCATGTTCTAAAACAGTGAGTGGATTTGGGTATATTGTGATAGTAACTACACTAATAACAATTAATAATGATTAATTATTTTCAGTGTGTGTGTGAGAGGGGGGTTGATTGTTCAAATTTTCGATGGAAATTGTGCATTCAAAAGTTTTCAGATTATTGTGTTCCATACATAATGTCTCCCTGGTTGAAAAATATTCTTGTGGATTTTTGCAGCAATGAAGAGAATTTTGGCATGCTCTTAACATATTTTAGGTGAAATATTGCACACGCATTTGCGAAAGACAATTAAGTATACTGTGTAATGGAGATGGAGATACCCTCCATCATCTCCCCATTAACATTTTGGGCTCATTAAAAAAAACGTCCCTTGCCATTTTCAAACATTTATTCAGACAAAGAAATCACGTGACAAACGTACAAAACGCGGGAAAAGGGAAAACAACTAATAACCACAAAAACACACAATCTCCATTCACACTAAAACCCACGACCATACACAACACAAGCATAAGTATAACCGGTCCAACGGAAAGACAAATACAAATTACTCCACTAGTCCTCTCTTTGACTCTACAACCTTTTAACATATACCAATAAACCGAACCAATATTATTATCATTATATTAAGTTACATTGCGAGTTGAAGTATTATATACCATGTTAGCCGCATTATCAATCAATTAACTTTGACGGCTTTATCAAAATAAAAATTACTTAAATGCATTTAACTCTGCACTCAAGGCACGCGATTCAGTACATCAAATACGCAAATGAAACGAAAGAGAAGAAATTTATAAAAGGTCAAATGAATATAATTTCTGATGTAATGGTACCAATTTTACTGGTCAAATGCTGGAGAATGGACCAAATATATAGAAGAATGTGTCAAGCAAGTTTTATTGGTTAGTCGAAATGAGGTATATACATTGCAGCTGGATGATGACCGATCTCATGATCAAAATACAAATACAATTAACCGTAATTTTAGGGAGGCGACATAACAGCTTAAATTAATTGTAACGTATTTTATACCAAACCAGCAAATTACAATAACAGATATAAACACGTTCTGAATACCGAATTCCGTAGGTGAGCCTTCTCGGCTTTCGTAGTTCCCATTGTAAATGCTTTATTTTTTGTGGCGTTTTTATCATGTTCTGTTTGTGTCGTCTTCGTTGTTAATGTTCTTGATGTGTATCTTATCCTTCTATTGTCATGTATTCTTGATTTATGATTTTGATCCGGTATTCAATTGTGTCTAAAGCAAAAATGACGTATCCATTCTCAAGTCAAAGACGGGGATTTCACAACGAAAATAGATTTTATCAGAATCTTGACTTGTCGATGCAACCTAGATTGTTTTAAAATTATGTTTTTGTACGTGTACACAGAAAATATTTACTATTTATCAAATAGTTCATGGTAATGAGGGACATTTGGCTGTTTATGGACCGGATGGTCACCCCAAAATAGTATATAAACTGCCATTTGGCCCGAATGCCATGAACTATTTGATATATTATACTTACACTTTAACTCCAAAATGTATAATACAAAATTCATTCTTTTTTCCATCCATTCTTTCACTCAAAAATTTCAAGGTTAAAATACTATCTAAAAAGGGATTGAATGAATAAGTCTGTGATAATTCATTCAAATGCAACAAATGATATTTGAACGGCTGCACACTTTATTTTTTGTGTCGCCTGCTGTATGCAGAGTCTACATATAGCGATTTTAATCTGTCGTCTTGCGTCGTCGTCCGTCGTACTGCGTCGTCCTGCGTCGTTAGTCGTTTTTAATCTACAACTCTTTCAAAACTACAAGTCCCATTCCAACCAATCTTTCAGGATATGTTGTTCACCTGGTCTAGTTGTGCACCTGATATTTAAAAATTTGATTTTACAGATTTTAGAGGTTTACTGAGCCAAATAGCTCATTTGCTAATTCTATCTTTTCATCCACATCTACTCCAATCTGTAAGCCATTTTTCAACTACACTCGTAGGACATGTTGTGCTCCTGGTCTAGTTTTGTACCGGATGCTTAGAATTTTGATTTTGCATATTTTAGAACTTCACAGTTCCCAATTTCTCTTCTGTAGTGCAGGCGACACTAGTATTCCATGGAACACCCATCAATATTTGTTAATTAAAGTCTCAAATCAATACTGTAATCTAAAAAAAGCTCATAACAGATTAGAAAAACGAATGTGACGTCACAATATATTATATGGATTGGGTTGCCGGTCCATATACTGTTATATGCAGAAAATAAATTCACAGTAACTTCGGTATGTAGTTATTTGTTACCACTGGGTCGAAGCCTCTGCTGGTGGACTGTTAGTCCCCGAGGGTAATCACCAGCCCAGTAGTCAGTACTTCGGTGCTGACCCGAAAGCCGATTTTATTTCGAACCTTACAATATCTAATTTTTTGTAAATTTTATTGAAAACTAAGGAGTATCTCCCTCCTGCAAAGCTCTGTCCTTAGCTTATTTTGGCTATACATTTAGATCATTTTGGGTAATTGTTCTTTATCAGTTTTTAAACATATTTGATTTTATGGTCTTCAAACGTTTAGATTTTATCTGCACTGAAGAGACATAAATTGTCGAAATGCGCATATGCAGAAAATAAATTCACAGTAACTTCGGTATTTAGTTACGGACCAACAGTGTTAACAAAGCCAAATGGGAAAAATAATGGTAAGTATAATACTGAGCTTCGCTTTGGTCCATATACTATTTTTGGGGTGACCATCCGGTCCATAAACTGTCATATGTCCCTCATTGCCATGAACTACCGGTATTTGATAAAAAAAAAAAAACAATATAGTCTGCTTCAATTAGTCATATAAACATCTTATATATCTCTTTGAGCTAATATTATTGAAACTATCTTTAATCTTTCCGTCTTTCGTTTTAAAGAGCCGGACTCACTTCCTTAGCGGATAAGCTTGATCGGATAATTCTCTGTGCATTGTAATTTATGAATAGATTATACCATGTATTTAAGGAATACTGAACCTGGAAACCACGGTTGCATTATACATATGCTTTGGAACCGACTTTTCCGCAAATCTTTTTAAACGTTCGTACAGAATTTAGGTTTACTCAGAAAAATTACCCATGGGAAGCTATTAGTTATAATAAATAAATATTTTAAAAAATGGTCTTTTCCATGTCAGTACGATAGACATCCTACGACATCCATATCAGCCCAATCCGTCTCAATAAGTTTATTATATACTACCATTTAGGAGTTATCATCATACCCGAACTGATATGGCTATTTCAGAACAAGGCAGGCTGATATGACCATGTTGATATTTACTGATAACTTCTGGCTATATTATATATATATGCAAAATCGAACATATATGTGCTGAGTATGTAGTAATGCAAGGTACAGTTGTGTAGCTGAAACAACGGCAGTAGAATACCGAAGGAACAAAGGGGTGAAATTCACAAAAATCGAAGTCCAAAGACAGGGCAAAAACGAGAACACAGAAAACAATGACGTTAGACACGAAAACAATAACGTTAGACAGATACAAAGCACATTACAACATTCAGACCAAAGGCACTCACAGTGTGAACCCCAGTGAAACTGAGAGTGACATCAGGTGATCCGGAAGGGTAAGCATGTCCTGCTCTGTTAACAGCACCCGTCACATTGTGAGTGATTCAATCCGGGAAAGTTTGAATGTATCCCAAGTCATATATTGAAATATTTAAAACTGCTTCCGATTCATAAATTCCTTACCCTTGATGACGACCCATTCGTTTATTTCTTTAGACAATTTGCTTTTCGGATGATCAAAATACAGATTTTAAGCATGGATTTGCTTAGAAGGCATTGACTCCATATTTTGTACTGAGGGGTTATAGGAAATATATCTAATGTTGATGTATTTAGGATTAGAGACCCAGTTATATACAGTCACTATGAACAGAAAAAAGTACTGTCCATACCAGGGACAGTCTTTTTCTTACTGTCATAAACTGTAAGCGTCCTATTAACAACTGCCAAAGGTCAATGAAGTACTGTTATGGATTGGGACAATCTTTAACAGTAGTTTATAGACATATGTTTGATTGCAAATAACTGTATAGCACTGTAACAGTGCATGACAGTCAATGACAGTTTTTACCTGTATTGTAAATTACTGTCCCCGCTTGTGACAGTGCTTTTTTAACCATTAAAAACTGACGTGATTGTGATAGACTGTCCTCGATTGTGACAGTATTTATTTGGCCTATTACGAACTGTCATTAACTGTTACAGATAATGACAGATGTTTGTGGAATTTACACTACTGACTTGCACTGTCCTGAACTGTAACAGTCGATTTTAGGCCATTGTAATTCTTTGCTTTATTTTCATACAATGTGGCATAAGAATTTAAGTCATATCGTTTATAGCATGGTTTTCTATCATACACTATCTTTTTCTATTAAAAATAATACCTCTACAGTCCCAAATATTTATTTTTTCAAAGAGAATATAATATGGCACTGATTCTTTGGATCAAATGTACAAAATTTACCCATTTTTGAGTGAATAAATTAAGCAACACAAAACATCCGTAATTTTGCAATATATCACTTCAAAATTTTATCAAAATTTCGTATGAGTGATTATGTCGTTACAAAAAAATTACCGAGAGGAAAAAGATTGTGTCAAAAATACAATTAAATCGAGGATGAATGCCATTTCTTCTTAGACAGTAAAATCAATGAGATTAACAGACGTAAGTCATTAGAATCGAAGTTGCATCTACCGTGACCAGTCAAAATTTTAAAGAGTCTAAATTATATTGCAGTTCAACTGTGTTATTTCAAGGATGTATATCTATAATATTGGTTATTTTAAGCTAAAATATATCAGTTTCAGAGATATTTATATGATGTTGTGTTATAAATATGTTGTATTTGCCTGATTCAACATAAATGTAAATTTCAAATAAATATATAAATAAATTATTGGGCAGTGAATGACGTTTTGTGATTTTGTTGCAAAAATTCAAACGGGTGTATCGCTACCATCAGATTTGCGGCTAGAGTCTCCAAAACCCTCTCCTAAAACAGCTTACATATGGTCAAATGCAGGTTAATTGGATCCATGTTTTTAATAACAATATTAATAAACTGTGAGAAGTGAAATAAAAGCTAAAATAAAACATGTATATAAATTTTATTCACAGTTATAGAAAGTGATTATTTAATTCTTTCCAGCTTAAAATATCAATATTTTATTAAAATCTAAAGATCGGTGAACATCGTGAAATTATGATGCAGTATTCTATCGACTTTAACTGGGTAATTTTGCCCGCAGGCACTACATGGTTGTAAATTAAACGAAATATGCAAATAACAGAGTCTAAGTCTATTCTAAAAGGAGTGAATTAATAACCAGATTTGCTTGGACTTTTGTGAAATTTCATCCCAAAATTTTGACTGTCGTCTCAATTTCATATCAATCACAGACTTTTATCTTGAAATTTGGACCACCATTTAAAAAAATGACATTAATTATATAAATGAATAAATTAATATAAAGATATGTTTCTAAATATGAGGCTTGTTTAGGGTATATTGGGATACGGGATATTTGCCACTTTTGTTAATGGGATATGGGATATTTGAGACAAAAAGTACTGGGATATGGGATATTTTGACTAGAAAAAACGGGATATTTCAATAATTAATGGGATATTTTCAATTTTCAAAGGGATATTTTCGTTCAGACTTACTGTGATACAGGATATTGGGACCCCCCTAAAACAAGCCTCAAATATAAGGGTAAATTTAAAAACATATAATATAACATTAATAAATAAAATCATCTAAAATTAAAGGATACAATCTTTGTGACTGCCCCCCCCTTCCCAATCGAGTCCATTAAGTCATGTTTTTGTTAACTGGAGATATTCTAATATCGATATGTAATTTATCTACAAAATGATGTATTTTCTAACACTACAGAAATTGATTTAATTACTTCCAATTTCAATTGAAAACTGGCAAAATTTCTGTTTTTCTAATATGGAGACAACCGGAAGAGGGCAGGGTCTTTTATTATTCTGTTTGGCAATCAGTGTTATAATATGTCGATTTTTATTTCAAAGCTGTAATAATTAAAATATTGAAATAATATTTAATTTGAAATTCGGGTGTTCGTAAAAACTGCTGTATGCTTTTTTTCACTGTTCTGATACACATGACATTGAACTGAGCAAGGATTTGTTTAGATTTCATTGGCGGGTCCAAGGGGGTTCCGTGGGTTGGAATCCACCCTTTTATCTTGACAATCGTGTATTTTTAATGAAAATACTGGCGTTTTACTAAGAAATACCCCATAAATTTTCGCGCTCCGCTCGGCGAAATTTCTCTTCACTTCTCAATTGGAACCCCCTTTTCATATTTCCTGGATCCGCTCCTGGATTTCCTTGTACTGAGTAAATGAACGTGAATAAATATATTCAAAAGATAATAGTTTGGTTTTTCAAATTTTATTTTATTATTATTGTCAACTGATGCACAACGAGTGACTTGTGTATGCATGATGATGCATATGTTCCCTGTAATATACATATAATGTCATTTCAGATTCTAGAATCCATTATTTATTTATTTATAATATTCCTTTTTTTTAAATAACACAACTACAATGATTTTAAACATCTTAACATCTGACTGCAACAATGATTTACGACGCCCTCGGGCTAATTAACACCTGGTCAAAGTGACAGGTGATGACTTGACCACTTGTTTATTACATTTTGTTAATTAGATAGATGTTGAATCATTCTCCTATTTCTAATGTGTAACCCTAACATTGTACATATGTACCACTAATATAAAATAGAACAGAACAGAACAGAACAGAACATAATTTTGAATATGTATACAAACTTTTGAACCACAAATCTGGGACTAATAATCGTAATATTTATGTTAGTGGGTATTTTATTTAATTAATTTTTATTTGCATTAAAGTAACTCAATGTTTATTTTCTTATCAATCGTGTTCACTTCTTTTAAAAAAGATCGAATTGCGTACACATGCATGTATCATGATTGAATGCCCCAGAAAATGACCTGCTTGATTGTATGCACTTCAAGGATTTGTGTGGCGAGGTGCAAGTCCTCCTTTTTTTTCGTTTGTTTGTTTGTTTGTTTTTTTTTTTGGTTTTGTTTTGTTAAGTTTAATTTGTTTGTTTGTTTTTTATTGGCCGGGTTGCACGGAGTGGGATATCTATTTTGTGAAATCAACTCCTCCTACAATTTTCAACCCACATCTTTAAAACTTCACAGGATTTCTATATATATTGAAGATGTGCACCTGACTTTATGGAAATATTTTGGAAATTTTTTCCAATTTTTCCAGACTTTGGTAATATGTCATTTTTTTTTTATCAAAATGTTTAACATAGGGTACCTATTTTGTGAAATCAACTCCTCCTACAGTTTTCAACCCACATCTTTGAAACTTCACAGAATGTTTCTATATATACTTTATGGAAATATTTGGGAAATTTTTTCCAATTTTTCCAGACTTTGGAACTTAGTCATTTTTTAACAAAAAGTTAAACATAGGGTACCTATTTTGTGAAATCAACTCCTCCTACAGTTTTCAACCCACATCTTTGAAACTTCACAGGATGTTTCTATGTATATTGAAGATGTGCACCTGACTTTATTGAAATATTTTGGAAATTTTTTCCAATTTTTCCGGACTTTGGAACTTAGTCCTTTTTTATCAAAATGTTTAACATAGGGTACCTATTTTGTGAAATCAACTCCTCCTGCAATTTTCATCAAATTCACAGAATGTTTCTATATATATTGAAGATGTGCGCCTGACTTTATGGAATTATTTCCAATATTATTTCATATTTTTCCAGACTTTTTTACTTAGTCATCTTTTATCAATATTTTCAACATATTCTACACACAGACCCATTAGGAAACCAATTAATCAACATTTTATAGCTAGAAGCACCAAAACGCAACCCGGCCATTTGAGTCTTTGACCCATTTTTATTCATTTGTTTTAACTTATTATTTTAAAATACTCGAGGCTATCTGAAAGGTATCAAATATCAGTTTTCTAACGATAATCGATCCATTCCTGACTTACTGTATCGGTTTCAGATACACCAATTTCTGACTCCTTTAGAAACCCCTTATACATTTCATTTTATTTAATAACTAGGGGACATACTAGAGGAACGACCGGGCTACTTGTAAAACAGCATTAAATCTATATTTTAAATTAAACAACATGAATATTCTGCTTGTTGTTATCCACCCTATAAAAAGGTCGTTCAAGTGGCGACAGCCGTGGAACGACGTCCTGCACATTTATGTACAGGATATTCATGACCGTGCTTATTAGCATAAAAGGTTGAGACGTTTTCCGATACGTCGGATAAGCCATATTATTCAGAAGAACTTGCAATAAAGTTAAAGGTCCCTGTTTCAGTTCAATGTTAAACCTATGGTAATTTTATCGGGGAATATAAGGGGTTCTTTGCTCCAACCTTGTTGAGCCTGGCGCTCCGAGCTACAACACCAGGCCCCCGGGCTCCAGTCTGTGTTCATTAGTACCCAATTTTACGTTAAACCCTCAGTCATACGTTTGTTGATTTTTCATCAAACATTGTCTCCATAAAACTGTTTCGATTATCCAGAAAAAGCCACTATTAATTGCAAGTAGCATCAGTGATTGAATGACATATTAGTGGTTAAGAATATAAAAGAGGCAAAATCATTCAAACAGATCGCACATATGCCCTAAAATATCCAACTGCCACAATATTTACAAGATTTTTCTACAAATTTGAGAAAATTTTTAATTAGAAAGAAATAATAGTTGCTTCGCATGCATAATACCAATAATTTGCACATATATTTTGCTAATAGCAAAAATTCGTTGAGTCTAGGGATTAAATGCAAAATTCGCATAGGTTTAAGACTTTCGGCCAAGTGTGAATCAATGAGATCATTATTTTAGTCTAAACAATAGATGAAATCCCGATAAAGAGATAATAAATGTTATAAAATCAATAATGTTTGTTACAGTAATAATGATTTTTTCAACAATCGCATATATTGCTTGACTATAATAATGATCTCGTCGATTCGCACTTGGCAGATAGTGTTTAATATTGAACTGAAGATGGTGCCTTTAACCTTTAGCCCGAACGGGAACCAGAATTTACATGATCATTTTATCTAGTTTTAGTCAGAAAAATTATATATTTAAATGTGTCTGATTAAATACTATTCTTATCTAGTTTTCATAACGATTTTTTTGGTAAATGATAAATTGTGAGATTTAAAATAGGACACCAGGGGGTTCATTTAAAGGCTAACAATCTTTCAATTTCCCTAAAACAGTTGATATTCACAAACACGGAACACGAAATTTATTGATAACAGCAAATAGTGCTTTTTATTTACAGGATTCAACAGAACAGAAAACACTAAATGGTCCAAAACAGTTAACAACTGATTCAACCAGCTTATAATGCCCAAAACACGTTAACAAAAACTCCCCCTATCAACTTAGTAGCAAATTCTATAACAAATAACACACTTGCATGTTTTCTGACATGTTAGCAGTCGAACATGGCAATAAATAGCATTTTATGTCGATTTAAGCCATTTTACAGAGTTTTTTTTAAATATAATACTACTCGGACATCGTGTAACAAAACCAATTTTTCGTTGCCAGTGCATGAACATTTGCCATTCCAAATGGCAGTCAGTTTAGTTTGGTTCCGGTGGTCCTATACAACGAATTATAACAAAAACCTACATTTTTTTTACAAAATCCGTGTCAAAATTGCATTCAAGTGGCAAGTTCGATGGATGAATTTTACATCTAAAAGTATGAAAATGCATTTGAATTCATTTTATCATGATAGTGTACTTAAGAAATGATTTGTTTAAGATTTTTGGAGAAGATTTAATGCATTTGCAAAATTGGTATGCTGAATGAAATAAATACAGATTAATACATGGGCATTTCCATATTGGCCTGGTTATCATTCCGAGACACTCATATTGGCCCGAGACGAAGTCGAGGGACAATATGGGTCGAGGGATGATAACGAGTAATGTATTTATTGTTTTGAGTATCAATTAGTGCCTAATAGATTCAGAGATTGGTGTTCTATAATTATGATTTAAATTATTTATTTAGGTCAAACATGTCCCCATTCATAGTTACAAAAAATTCAATAACGAGTCGTTGTAGTGTGTATTCTTAAAATAGTGTAGTAAATGTTTCGTAGCATTCAAAATACAAACATCGCTATTTGTTCGTTCGAATTTTCGCAAAAATTAATTATCAAGCGCAATTTGGCCAGTTACAGCGATTTTAAAGACTGAAAACTTCTTAAAAGGCTCTCGTTCGCGGTCGCCTTTTAAGAAGTTTTTACGCCTTTAAAATCGCAATAAGTGGCCAAATGCGCTTGATAATATATAATAGCAAGGAAATCAACATGCGAAATCACGACATTAAAACGTTTTTAAAACGAAAAAAAAAAACAAACAAACAAAAAACAAAAACAAAAAACACAAAAAAACACAAAAAAAAAAAACAAACTTGATGGCTGGTTATTTAGTTTTGAGTAAATCTATAGACTTTTACCTGGAACGGATGAATGTTCCCTTGTTGTAAATGCACAAGTGGGTGACATGTGAAAGTTGAACACATACTTACTTGCTCTCCAGGCTTGCTCTGTCTCTTGGGTTATCAGTATGTAACACGATCTAAAGTTAACTGAATCGATTTTGTAAAATGAAAAATTGTTAGTCCATGCATCATGTAACTTTTTGAATTTTATACCAAAGTCAGTCGTTACTCGTGACATGCACAATTTAAATGATGACCATTCACATATTGATTTTTGTACTACAAAGGGTCAAGCTTTCACATTTAAATTTTACATAATCGCTGCTGTTATACACACAATACAGTTGGCGCATAAAATAAAATACAAAATTAGTCTTAAACTTCAGCATGAAAAAAAAAAATGCTTATTTACAAGTTACAAAGTTTATTCAGTTTTTTTACTTGTATTCCGAGTAAACTACCTTGTTTAACTTTTTTATTTATTTTTCTATTAACTGGTAAAATTATAAAAACATGGATTTTAGAAACCGTTTCTATTAATCTCGAAAATTATATAAAAGTAACATGATTTTTGAATTTAAAAATTCTAATATATATTTCATTTTCGTGTACAACTGTTAAGATATTGAGGCCCGAATGGATTTCTTGATTACCTGATTACCAGGGCATTTATTTAATGATTATTTCATTATTATCTTGCGTTTTTATATACTTTTTGATTACCAAGCCAAAAATTTATTGATTACCAAGGTAAATATTTAATGATTATTTGATTACCAAGGCAAAAATTTAATGATTATTTGATTCCTAGGACCCCCATGATGACCCTCGTTATTGAAAGATTAAAAACTCTTTTTGCAGTATTTAAAGAGGGTGTGTACGCCCTGTCTACTGTGGCACACAACATAGTGCCTGAGATTTTTGTTTTAAATTTGAGATGATGAAAAAAATTAGATGAATAATCTATAAATTAATACAATAATTTGTGTGAAAATTAATAGTAATGCTATATGGGACGCCAAACTTGGGGTATAAGAAAGTGTAAACTGATAAGTGATTTGGATATTGCCTTCTTGCAATAAAATTAGCTTTAAACATATGGACGAGTCCATAACAAATTGTGAAATTTCACATTTTAATGGATGCTAATATTGAAACATCGCTTAATGTATTTTATTTTTTCATCAGATTGAAAAACAGAGAATTCTTGTTTTAGATCGTTTTTTCACTTGAATCTCAATTGGATTTTTCATATTTAAACAATTTCTAGCTTTCTGTGTCATGTAAACCTTTTAATTGTTTATTTTTCCTACGGCATGGGAAAATAGTTTACCCATGAAAACTATGTTGTTCTATTAAATCAGTACAATACAGAAAATTATAATTTTGCCATATCCTACGAATAAAAGTATATTGGTATCCACTTTAATGACAACTTCTACACCACTTTAATGACAACTTCTACACATGTTCTACCTGTGACAAGACAGTAAAATTAACCACACAATTGCAATGGCCTAAAATCGACTGTGACAGTTCAGGACAGTGCATGTCAGTACATGTAAATTCTATAAACGTCTGTCATTACCTGTAACAGTACATGACAGTCCATAATAGGCCAAATAAGTACTGTCACAATCAGGGACAGTTCATCACAAGCATGACAGTCTTAAACGGTTCAAAAAGTACTGTCACAAGCGGGGACAGTTATTTACAATACAGGTAAATACTGTTACTGACTGTCATTTACTGTTACAGTGTCTTACAGTTTGTCGCAGTCATGGGTATGTCTATTAACTACTGTTAAGGACTGTCTCAATCAATAACAGTACTTTTCTAGTCTTCACAGTTGTTTATAGGACGTTTCCAGTTAATGACAGTTAGAAAAAGACTGTCACTGGTATGGACAGTACTTTTTTCTGTTCATAGTGAGTGTAACATGTCTTATCCGACACACTTGGGCCATAAAAATGTGTTGGATTTACAGGATGTTGGAATTCTCAGGTTTAAAAAGCATTGAAAAGCTATCTTAAGGACCAATAAATTACGTCGGATTTGACTGGATATTGGTTGATTGATTGATTGAATGTTGTTTAACGTCTACTCAGCAATATTTCAGCTATATCAAGACGAGAACAAGTTTGTTAATAAATAAATCTTTGGGGTATGGAGGGGGCCATGGGACGGGAAATTCTGACTGCCACTGGAAAAGTAGGGTGAAATCGTCAAGGGCGGGGAATTTAGCCTTGTAGCCAGGATATTGGAATACTCAGGTGACGGATGAAACAGGTTTCAGGTACTAGTCATATTTCTGACAGCTCAATAAACCGACGGAATCCAACGGCTTGTCTTTGTATACAAGTATATAGGAAATGACCCCCGCCCGTGTCGTATCCTCGATTTTTGATGTCTGGGTTCGCAAGCGCATATACTTTTCAGAGGGTAAAAACAACAAAAACACCATTATATCTGTTATCATTTTTCATAAAATACAGTGTGCAAGGCTTCTAATATGGTTTACAAGTAAGCTATTAACCTTGAACATATCATCAATTTGATTTATGATAAGTAGACAAACGAGATTGTACATATTTTAATCATATCGATAACGCCAAAATATACTTAGATATATAGGTATAATAATAATAATCTCCTTTTACTTAAAAATACATCAGCGGGCCACCAAAGTACTGTATTCGACCAAAATATTCAATTTGATCATTTGTCTATTAGGTACAATAATTATTTTTGTTTTGCGTTTATGTAGCTGTCTAACCTCATAGTTTTCTGTGATCTCGCTTTGGCCACGTCTTTGTACTTTTTTTGTTATTACCAATTCTTTGTTCCTTCGGTATTCTACTGACGTTGTTTCAAATATGGAATATAGAACATTTTGTTTTTGATACGGACTTTATCACGGCCAGTATCAAGTGAGCCCACTATGGCGAGCTTGACGCGTTACGCCGTGATAAAGACCGTATGAAAAACATAAACACAAAGTTCCACCTAAAGATAACACCTTGCCTACTATGTACTGGATTCCTAAGCTTCACAAAAACCCGTACAAGCATCGTTTTATTTCGGCATCGAGTAATTGTTCTACTACTAACTTGTCCATCCATTTAACCAGTGCACTTTTTTGTATAAAGGACTTAATTATAAAATATTGTGAAAAAACTTATCAAAACTCTGGTGTCAATTACTTTTGGAGTGTAAAAAACTCTATTGAAAATTTAGATAAATTGCAATCAATACAAAAACCAGTTTCATCTATCGACAGTTATGATTTTTCTACACTTTATACAACACTTCCGCATAATCTGATAAAATCTAAATTGGGACAATTGATTAAATGGTCTTTTAAATTTTCTGGACTGCAGTTTATTTGTTGTAACAAAACGCAAGGATTCTTTTCTAATATCACTTACAACAATCATTCCTCCTGGACGTGTGATGATACGATTAAAGCACTTAATCTTTTGCTTGACAACATTTTTGTTCGTTTTGGCAACATTGTTTATCAACAGGTCATTGGAATTCCCACGTGTACAAATTGTGCACCTCTCATTGCAGATCTTTTTCTTTTCTGTTACGAACGTGACTTCATGAAAAAATTACAAAATGGGACCATACAAAACAGTGATCAACTTATTTCAATTTTCAACGATAACAGCAGGTATATTGACGATATCCTTACTATTGACAATCCCCAGTTTTTAGATTATGTCGACATCATTTACCCACAACAACTGAAACTTAATAAAGCTAATAATGATTCTAAGAATTGCCCTTTTCTGGATCTAACTATCATCGTTGACTCTGGTAAAATAAAAACTAAAATTTACGATAAAAGGGATGATTTTGATTTCAGTATTACTAATTTCCCTTTTCTTGACGGCGACGTTCCTCTAGCCCCATCCTACGGAGTTTATATTTCTCAACTGGTACGATTCGCACGCGTTTGTTCTACTCTTGACGACTTCAATGAACGTAACCTTACTATTACTTCAAAACTTTTGCAGCAAGGTTACAGATTTCATAAATTGTTAAATACATTTAAAAAGTTTTATCGAAGATATGAACATCTGACTTCTAAATATAATGTCACTCGCAAACAGCTTATTTCTAAGGGCATTTCCCATCCTCGATTTTACGGAAATGTTGTTAAAAAATGCCAGAAACTGATTAAAAATCCAGAAATACTGGGACGTAACTTACATTCTTTACGCAATAGGGGATATCGACAGGATATTCTGCACGTGTCCGTTACATTAGGTTTTGGATCCAGTGACCTGAGGATTTTACACACATACTGGCCTCTCACTGATACTGCCGATGTCTACTGAAATACATGACGATTCTTTACCAAACCCATTGGGAGTTTTGAATTTGATTTTCCTTCCGTAGTGCGACAGTGTTTTACCAGCGGACTAGGCTCCTTGAGCTAGCCGGCAGTTTAGCGGCGAGCACTCTTTGACCCATCTTTCAAAATTACGTTTTGTCCCCCCATTTTTCTTTTCTAGATTGTGGTCATGGAGTTAGTAGTCTACCTGTATGAGTTTTATTCGTATGTTTATTGTACGATAGGGAAACGGGACAGAGAAAGGGGAGGTTTGGGTACCCATAAACCGGTTTAACCCTACCGCTGGCTTTTGCTAGTGCCGGTACCAAGTCCGGCAGTCCCGAGTTCCTATCGTTGTTTATGTTTGTCTTTTGTATTTTTATTGTGGGTTTTTTTCTTGTGCAGTTCCTATTTACTTTCTGGCATGTGGCTATGTTTTTCGGCCATTGTAGGTGTTTCCTGTTATCTTTTTTATTCCATAATGTCCTATATTTCTTTTATCGGTAATTCACGAAATGATAAACAGAACTCTAAAATAAATTGAATTAAACTGAAATTTCTATTCAAGCAAATTTAATCAATTGTTTATTGCAATAATTTTAATGCATTCTTCATGAACACGACAAATAGTACAAAACATGACGTCAGCTTAGCAACCAGCACGCGACGTCTTCACAGTGACATAATAATTTAGTGATAATACACAGTACGGTGATACTGGAATTATTAGTCTTTGTAGATCAAAGGAAATTCATACAAATTACCGATAAGTATATCTTATCGGGCTCTTGACAGTTATGTATCGTAGAATATCAACCCGTGGGCCAGTATATGAAGCACAGGGGCGAGTGAGCGTAGCGAACGAACCCCAAGCTTCATATTCTGGCGAGCGGGTTGATATTTTACAATACATCAGCTCTCTAAAGCTCGATAACTTGTTTATCATCCTTTATTTTGTATTTTAGATTTGTAATTATTGAACTGGCATACTATTCGGCATACATGTCATTCTCGCCTTTTCAACAATTTTAAGCTTAAATACATGTTTTATATTTTTGTATCATTCTATAGGCAACGGTTTTGTAACTGGGTGAATATTTTGACCGAAATACTCTAAATAATATCGATTTTGAATTTTGCAGGAACCTTTTGTTGTTACGCTATTCTATCGTTCCTTGGAGCTTTTATGACGTCATAATGTGAAAACGTTCCTTTGAGCTTTTATGACGTCATAATTTGAAAACGTCAAAGCTCCGCAGGATGATACAGTTTCTACAATTTTTCTGACGTCTAGTTTATCTAATTGTGTAATCATAATTCTGTTTTGAATACCTAATCGGAAAAAGCAAATGCAATAGATGTTTATTTTTAGCCATTTTATTTCATTTGAAACCTTGAAAAAAAGTTATTGCCTTTGAAACTTTGGGAGAATCGCTTGATATATCTAGGTCAACTCCTGATATATCCGGGTCAATCAGATACGGCTTTTGCGGAAAGGCTCTGCAGGCTGATATAACCATGGGGAAGGATGATAAACGTTTTTATTTTATCTGTACTGAAGAGATATAAGTTGTCAAAATGTTCATCTGCAGAAAACTAAATTTTGAGTAATTACAGTATTAAATTTCTTGTAATCACATATAGATGTTAATCAAAATATCCGGGTAACACTGCTTTCGTCTTGATTTCTATGCATTCATTTTTAAGTGTTTCTTTTGTTGCATGTTTTATCTTTGCATGTCATGGGAAATAGATGTTTGCAGTGGTGTGTTGGTTATCAATGTCAGGCGTAATTACTATGTTTTATAGTAAGTCATTTTGTCAGTTGATGGATCTCTTATCGTATAAAATGTAATTTTCGTATCATTCGTTGTATGCGTTCGTATGCAAAGCAACTAATCTTTTAATCTCTAACAGGACGACACCATGTATTTCTGGCTCAATAACAGAAGTTTGAAATCAATTTAAGAATGATCTTTTTACATAAAGAAGGTTTTTTTTTATTTCATCACACTTGGCATTTCTTCAGACAGTTGCTCTTCAATGGTTCACGACTGAGCTTTCCTAATAATTAGCCAAACTTTACAACATCGACCGACAATGTTATTCCTCAATCTATCCCACCAGGGAAGTTCACGTCAGCCTTTAACACGAAGCTCTTGGATCAAATCGAGGGACCAGGTCGCAATTTTTAGGGCTGTGTCCATCATGCAAACATTATAAAGTAAAGACAACATTAAACACCTACAATGGCCGAAAATTGCAATCACATGCCACAATCAACAAGTAAACTGTACTATAAAAACACAAATAAATAACAAGAGACAAACATAAATAACGATTCGCACTCAGGATACATGTAGCCGGACTTGGTACCGGCACTAGCAAAAGTTAGCGGTAGGGTTAAACCAGTTAATGGGAACCCAAACCTACCCTTTCTCAATCCCGTTTCCCTATGGTATAATAAACATACTAAAAACCAATACAGGTAGACTACCAACTCTGGGATCACTATCTTGCAAAAGAAAAGATCGGAACAAAACGTAATTTAGAAAGATGGGTCAAAGAATGCTCGATGCTAAACTGTCGACAAGCTCAAGGAGACTAGTCTGCTGGTATAAAAGCTCTCATGCTACGGAAAAAAACAGTCCACAAGCAGCGTCATGTGGCCTTTTCGACATATTATTTCTCTTCAGTGCAGATAAAATCTAAATATTTGGAAGACCATTAACTCAAAGATGTCTAAAAACTGATAGAGAGCAAATAGATAAAGTATAGAAGTTTCCTCGCTTACATGTTATGCCTAATACTCACATGGGCACTTTTCAGTTTCTAGTGTATGTAAGACGATCTGTATTTCCTTGATTTGACATGATACTTCCACTATTCCACCACATGCTTGGTGAATAGGCAGTAGTACTTGAAGATCCATTTCGTAATACCCATTCGACGACAATTCAATGGAACTCGATTGGTTTGTAGAATCCATCCCCTTTTTGTAAGCAAAAAAAAATGATTATTATGAATATCTTTTCCACCTATTTTTTTTTTAATTTGGTAACACCCAGTAGACGAAAATGTAAAGGAATTCGATTGGTTTGTGGAATTTATCCACTTTGTAAACAAAAAAAATGCAATTATTATGAATATCTGTTCCACCTATTTTTGATACATTTATATTTAATAAAAGATAAAGTCAGTAGGGTCTGTAAGTCACATTTGATTTTTATACTTATGGGTAAATGATTTTAACCCCCAAGTTACATTTTGACAAAAATATATGACGTATGAAACAAAATTCTGAGCGTAGTAATCCTCAAACATGATGTTTTGGTGCGAAACACGAAATGCAAGTCAACAGTCACAGCCGAAACAAACAGGGAAAAATATTCAATTACTTAAATCAAATTAAGAAACAGAAAACGGTAGAACAAAGGCTTAAACTAAACATGGAACATCATAAATACAACATTCAAAACAAAACTAGTTTTCGTGAAATGCTTATGAAAACCCAGAGTGATATCAGGTCTATGGAGGGACAAAATCTACCTTCTAATTTGTTACGTCATATATTTCTTCGATGTCATATGAATGTCCATATCAGTTGTGAAGAGACGAAAATAACATATTTACAAGCACTAGCTCAAAAGTGACGAACAAACTAATATGTATGGTATGGGTACATTGCTGATAATTAAGGAAAAATTCACAACTTGAAAAAACACTGTCAAAAAATTATGTCATATAACGCAGATTTCAAACGTCATTTTTTGCCAACATTTTTTTTTACAAAATCGGCTTTATTTCTGCAAAAAAAGTCACTAACAATCAAGAATGCAAGTGGATTATTTGAAAACGATACAAACATTTCAAGTACGTGCACAAGATTCTGCAGACGGGTTTTTGTCACGTTTTAAAAAAAAATAGTGCTAGATCATTTCATTTTGAGAGCAAACATGCAGTTAGTATTTAACAACTAGACATAAATGACAAGGTGTATTCGTGTGTGACAATGAATTAGGTATTTCATTTGAAGTCCGGCTCCATGTTTAAAGATCAAAGTGAGCATAATTATTGATTTTTAAAAACTAAGGAGAATCTCCCTCATGCATAGCTCTGTCCTTAGCTGAATTTTGGCTTTTCTGTTTAGATCCTATGGTCTATTTGTACTCTGTCAGCTTCACACGTATTTCGGTTAATAAACTTCCAAATGATTTGACTTTATCTGCACTGAAGGGGAATGAGTTGTCGAAATGCGTATATGTAGAAATGAAATTAACAGTAACTTCGGTATTAAAGTAACGAAGGTAAACCTGATATTACCCGTATCAGAATAGTGTATTCTTTTGAAAAATCTAGCTGCTAAAATTGTTAGTTTAACCGCAATATGCATTTTGAAAACCCTTTTTTTTTTTCTTCAATTAACAGACTTTCAATTAAAAATGAAAGGTTCTAGAAGTGTGCGGTACTTTAACATACTTGTGTAAAATTTCTTGTGGAAAGATATAGTAGTAAACTCAGCAATGCATATTTCATTAACTAAAGGAAGTGATACACACTTCTGGGTATACATGTGGTGTACAATGTAACTATGTATAAAGTATAACCTAAATAAGAAGTGAGTATATCGTCTCCATATTGGAAGCCAAAAGAAAAGTACTGGTCAAGTTATTTTTATTAAATAATGTAAGAGATTAAGTATGTTTTCATGCCCTTTGCATCATGTATTGGAAACAAGTTTTTTTACTGTAGATATATTAATATTTTCAATGTAGATATACAAAGATTCAAACATTACATTTCTATCAACGGTTCGGTTACAAGTCCAAGTTGATTATATCAGACATAGTAAAGTCTGAAGGAGGTTAAGACCGTGCGCCAGAAAATAATACACTGATCTATTTTTTAACGTTTCCAAAAAAAGTGTTATCTAAGCCGATCAAGAGGATGACCACTTGAATTGTTTTTGTTTCATTTTTTACTTCCTGTTGCATTAAAGATGTAAACTAATAACTAAATACCGAAGTTGCTGTGAATTTACTTTCTGCATATGCGCATTTCGACAACTTATGTCTCATCATTGCAGATAAAATCTAAACATTTGGAAGACCAGAAAGTCAACAAATACCCAATATGATCTAAATGTACAGAGCTTTGCATGAAGGAGATACTCCTTAGTTTTCAACAAAATTTACAAAAATTTAGATATTGTAAGGTTCCAAATATAATCGGTTTTCGGGTCAGCACCGAAGTACTGACTACTTGGCTGGTGAATACCCTCGGGGACTAACAGCCCTCCAGCAGTGGCATCGGCCCAGTGGTAACAAATGACTAAATTCCGAAGTTACTGTGAATTTACTTTCTGCATATGCGCATTTCTAAATCATATTTTCATTTATACATTTTTTATTGCTCTTGTCTCTCTTCCCCAGTTATGTATGCTAATAGTGGTCACATTATAACTTGGGACATCAACATCTTAAACAATGAAGAACTGCGTGATCTCTTCACAAAAGGTCCAAAATATCGTGAATACCAACCCATCAATTGGAAACATAACTTTCAAATATTAATGGACGCAATTGAAGAATACGTCAAATCAACGGGCTAAGAGAGAAAATGAAAAGGTTGAAACACTGTCCGATTGGATAAGGCCCATTGTAGCTCGAATTAGGCGCTTTAAGACAACCGTGAGCCCCAATTCAAGAAGCATATTCTAGCATCCCGATGTAGAAAAAACACATTTAAAGAAGAAGATGGAGTAAATGAACATCTGACCATATCACATATGCTTACTCCAATGTAATTAATATTTATGAGCTGTATGACCATTTCGGAAAATAATTCCTCATCAGCAGCACTAGAACCCAAACCTAGGAAATCCATAATTTCAATTAATGTTTAAAATGCAAGAAAAAAGAACAAACGAAATCCGAATAAACAGTAATATTAAATATATATAAGTACACAACTGCGATGGAGGGTGTTACATCTTAGGTTTTAGCATTTACATAAATTTAGATAATATTATAAATAAAGTGTACACATGAGATATAATCTCATATACAAGTACAACATATCGAAGAAAAATAAAGAGCATACATCTCTACCACGGGGACTTGTTTTACCAACTCCACACAGCAATAAAAGACAAACACTTGTATTAAAAAATTTTTGAATGGATATGGATTTAACGAAAATGTGACCATAACACGTATGCTTACTCTAACTGCAATTAATTTTGATGAGCTGTTTGCCATTTCGAAATAAATTCCTCATTGTCCTTTCTCCATTACAATTAAAAAATAGTACTAGCTGACAAGGCCAAAAGCAAAATCACATTTATCTGCAAAAGGCGCTACATTGACTGCTTAATAAAGGAGATGGGCATTGACAATTCATTTGGCAACCCCACAAACAAACTCTCCACCATATCAAAGAAAACATACTAAACATCACAAATCAGCATCGTTTTCTCTTGGTGTCAATTTGAGTGAAGAAAACAACAACCTGTCTTGTATCTAACAATTACAGTTACAAAAAATGCCCCTACAAATAGAGATACATTACTGGGTCTGCCAAATGCACAAAAAAACTTTTCTAAGCTCCAAACTTCATTACTTACTGCAGTCAAAGATGGCCTAAAGATATATAGTGAAAGAGTATACTCAACAAGTGGAGTGGTTCAGATGTGGATTCTCAAAAACTCAAAAAATTTATCAGAACATCTATCTTCAATTTAACTAAACAGCTACTGCAACAGTGTCAAAACATTTGATTTTTCTACACTCTATACTGCTCGTCCACATAATAATCTTAAGTCAGTACTCCGGGATTTAATACATCAATCTTTCTGTACTAAAGAGGGTGAAAAAGATATTCATATTTAGTGATAGGTAAAGATGGAGACCTATTTTGTTAAACATCACAGTGATTCACACAAAAAGTATACAGAAGAGATTATAATCCCAATACTGGCATTCTTGATTGATAAAATATTTGTAGGATTTGGAGGACAAGTTTTCCAACAGACAATGGGGATACCTATGGGGACTAATTGTGTGCCATTTTGAGCAAATTTGTTTCTTTATTTGTATGAAGCCAGGTTCATAAAAGGGCTAGCTCAGAAAAAAAGACAATAAGTGAGCAAAGTCCTTTAATTTCAGCTGGACGATGTTCTTTTATTAAACAATTCTCAAATAAAGGATAACCGTCATCTTATATACCCAAAAGAACTGGAGATTAACGAGACCACTGATACACCGCCATCAGTATCATACCTGGACCTATACTTCTACATTGATAGCTCTGGGGGTCTGAAAAGAAAACTTTACGACAAGTGTGATGATTTCGACTTTCCAATAGTGAACTTCCTTTTTTAGCAGTGATATTCCTACATCTCTTTCATATGGCGTCTTCATTTCACAACTCATTCGCTATTGCCGTGCCTGACTCGATTTTGTCTACAGAGCGAAAATATTGTTTCAAAAACTTATACATCAAGGGTATGCTTAATCACTGTTGCAATTGTCACTGTGATTTGACAGACCGTTGCAATGTTTCTATTTCACAGATGAGAATAGATATCCAGAGTTGATTACCGTACTGACAAGCACCGACTGTGACAAAACCGGACTTTTCATTAGCAGTATGAAGGATGCCATGAGTGGATGAGAACATGCTTACCCTTCCGAAACACCTGATGATACTCCCAGTTTTAGTGGGTGTTCACACTATTTGTTTTAAGTGTTGTCTTGTTTACCAAACTTAGATCCTTTAGTTTGTTTTCGTTTGTAATGTTTGTGATATCGATTTGTCCTTGTTATTTTTCGAATACTACATATATACAGAGAAGCTGTTCAAACTTTCACCTTTGTTACACGTACCATTGATTTAAATTGGTTTGTCTAGGGGTTAGAAAATGACAAATTGATCAGTCACCAAAGTGATCTTTGATCACCATATTTTTAACTGGCTGTGTGACGAGTGCCATGCGTGGAGCAGATCATGCTTACCCTTCCGGAGTACCTGATGATACCTCAGTTTTTGTAGGGTTCACTTTTTGTGTTTTAGTTTTTAGGCGTTCTTGTTCATTTTTGTTTAGTTGTATTGTCTTTGTCATGATGTCTCAATTCGTGTTTCATCATTTTCGCATCGGTATTCGTTTGCCGATGTATATTATCAAGAGTGTTCAATACCTTGAAATTGATATTACAATTTGGAACCGGATAAATACGAGCGATGTTAACTGTTATGTTTGTTACGTCAAGGTTGTTTTCTATAACTATATCAATCTCATCCTGCTGCGGCAAATCTGAAATATTGAAAAGCAATTATACAACTTAATCTTGCTGTTTGATATCCTACTATTGATGGCATTGTTTCAAATAAGATCACTAGTATTTGCTTAACAATGAAATATGGGAGTAATAGCAAAAATATATAGATTTTTTTTCAATAGAGATACTTAAATTGTTATCTTCAATATCCGACCTTTAGCGAGAATGTAAAAAATAAAAATTTTACAACGGACAAAGATGAAATATTTTAAATCACGACGTAGCAGAATGAAAATGCTTTGGTTAAATTCGAATATCATTGAATTTCGGGAAACGTCTCGCAAAAATTTATGAACAACGGTTGGTTAGAAAGTCGCGTGCATTTTCAACCAAAAATTGAAAATGGCAGGAAGTATAGTCTGACACTGACAAATATATGTATCTTTTAAAGGCTATGATAATTTTCATCATGGTATATATTATATATATATGAATGTGAAACAGTTAAAGGCTCCATCTTAATTTATGTTAACCAAATGAACTTTGTATTTAATTGATCTTTGATGTTAGACAGGTATTAGTACTAGATGCTATTTATATGGCGTTTAACTGCACCATATAGGCCCTCGATGGATATCAAATAAAATGGAACAAAATGCCGCAAGTATATGTATCATGTATATGAATATGTAAAATAGTCATGCACAAGGTATTTTTTATATATTAATTTGATGTGTAGAAACAAAATGTGCAAGATACAGTAACTGGGAATGACTTTCAAAGATTTGCAGTAAAATGATTTGATATAAATACTTACAGATAAAAAAGTCTTTATTCAACAGAATGTGGGATTTTTCAAAATCAAACTCGCATGTATAAATATCCAAATCACTCGTATTGAATGCTTTTATCTTTAGTTGATACATATATATATTATTCTCCTCTATTGTGTTACTAGGTATATATTTATTGTCATCTGTTGATTGATTTCCTCTAGCAAGTAATTCATTTTTATATCCTTTAAGCCAACCAGTAACCGTATACCCAGGCGCATCACAAGAACAAGTCAGGGTCACGTCTGAGTCAAACTGAATCGGAAATTTTGGAGAAGATACTTCAACTGTGACGAAAGAGAAACCATCAATTTAAGTTATTCTAATAAAAGAGAGGATGACAAATAATTAGCCTTCTGGAAAAACCAGTTTACTTAACATATTTTGTTTTGTTTTACGTCAATACCATGTCAAAGAATGAAAAACGTAAAATCTAGAATAAAAATACTGATATGAAGAAGACCCCACCTAAATTTGATTGAGTGGTTGTTTTTTACAGAAAAATATCAAAATTCTACTGACTGGTATAAGAAAGAGTGAAGCAGTTCAAGCACAGACACATCTTATTCACATATATACATATACATAAAAATCACCACAGACATAAGGCAAAACATTGTATAGCATTTCATTAATTTACCCTCAGAAAGATATGTTTGGGAGTCAATACATATAATCTTAGTAAAATGATTATTGACACCTTGTCAAATGAGAAAATCTATTTGTAGCAGTATCATGTGATACTCAGATAATCATTTTTAGCTTTAACCCTGAAGACCATGAATAGTGAAAAGCTGATTGGACAATACTGCAAAAAAGACCGGTAAAATTATTATGCGATCAAATTTGGTTCCATTTGAGCTGCATTTGTTTTAGTTACAGATAAGACTTTACAGATCAGATATCCTTTTATTTGTTCATTTCTGCTAGAATCCTTTGTGCAGTTATGTTCGACCATCTTGATGGGTAGATGAATCATCAGATACTGTTTTGATATCAACTCATCTCATTAAAAATCAATTTGATCAAACTTTGGTTCAACCAAACAAATAGTTCCAGAAAACAATATGTTTGAATGAATTGCTCATTAGGTACTTTGTTGAATAAGGTCAATTGCTAGTGGCCATCTTAGATGACAGATCGCCACATGGACAGCATGTGATTAGAGATATTCATGCCACTTTTAGTTAAGATGCTTACAGCTATTTGCAGTCAAATATAAGGAAAGGACAGTTAGTTAAATAAAGTATCTGATAGTAGCATTATTAAACTAGATTTGCAACTGAAAGAAATTGCTGATGTTGCCCGTCAAAGTCTTTTCGATTAATCCAGATTGTTAAAAGACTTAAGATCTACATAGAAATCAATTTTCGTTGAAAATGGGAAAATTTAAATTGTTTCAGCTGGCCATTTTGAAAAAAACTTCCTCGTATACACCCCTGCAGATTGTGACCAAACTTTGTACCATATATGATTGAATTCTCTCCAAGCATGATTGAGAATAATTTTCCTTCAAACTGGACGAATTTCGAATTTTTCGTATTCGGCAGCAATCTTGGGAATGGTGGAGTCTTTGAAAAAAAAACACCCTCCAGATAGTCATCCTACTTTGTAACAATATTAATTATTTCTGTCTAGGCAACATTTATATATAAGCCGGACAAAAAAGAAATGAAAGAAAGAAACAATGATAATGGATAATAATAATAATAATAATAATAGAGACTCGGACCAAAAATAATATGTCGTGCCAACTACGTCTAGGGCGACATAATGATACATCGCCTCCAAAATTTTGTCAACATGGCATTAGGGACATTTATGGCTTTTCATGATTTTGTCAGCAGACTTGTTAATTTCACATTTCAAATTGAAATAAATACTACTTTAATTGCTTGTTGAAGAATTTCGAAAATAATCACATTTTTAATAACCAGATATCCCAAATGCTGAAAAATTGAAAAAAAATATGAAAATAGCATATTTGAAAAACCACAAAAATGTTCTTTCGTACAACCTTCTACTCGACGCCACAAAAAAGATGTTCAAGAAAGTCGCTTACCTCAGAACAGAAACTTCTCCAATATCAACTGAGAAAAAAGGTATAAATGGGGAGGGAAATGTATATTTTCCGAATGATCAGATTTGGAACAGCAATTAAATACTCGACTACTGAACTCGGGGATTAACAGGCTGCTGGCAAAAGCATCCACCCAATTCTAATGAAACAATATTGTTATCGAAATTCAAAATTAATCTAAATTCTACAGATAACCATTTCGACAGTCTTTGACTATACAATGCCGATTAAAACTAGAAAAACTGTGAGCAAAGCTCACTGATATATACCTCCGCTCCCCATTTGATAATCCATCAAATCCAATCAATTTCTGTAATAGAAGATGCACATCTACATTATGTCACAAAGACTGTCTTAAAATTTCATGAGTGGTAGGAGGGGTAGTGGAAAGAGATGGGTATCCACTTGTTATGAAATGGCAAAGTCCATGTTTTGCTATGGGGAAACCCAGAAAAATCAATTAAATCAAATTCAGAAATAGGAGGTGCACATCTACATTGTGTCACAAAGACTGTATTAAAGTTTCTTAAAATCTGCTAGATGGTTCGGGAGGAGACTAGAGAATAAGAGATGGGTACCCCCTTGTAATGTAATGGCAAAGTCCATGGTTTGCTATGGGAAACGCCAAAAATCAATTAAGTCAAATTCTGAAAAAGGAGGTGCACATCTACATTATGTAACAAAGACTGTGTTTAAGTTTCATTAAAATCTGCTCAGTGGTTCAGGAGGAGTAGCGTATAAGAGATGGGTACCCTCAAGTGTAACGGACGGACGGACGGACAACCCCATTACTATATATCCCCCGACGTTTTAAGCGGGGGGTATAAAATCATTAGAAGACCACAAATCTAAACATTAGAAGGATATGATAGGAACAAAAAACCTGAAGAGTCGGAAACTATGAAAAAGACCAATATCAGCTATAAACAGGGATTTGAACCAGTTAGATACTACATAGCTCTTAAACATTATTAACTTTAAATATTGCATCATTTTCAAATGATCGAATTTGCGGCAAACATCGATATTCTGTACAACAAGCTGATGTTACCCCTGGGGTCTAACAGTCAACCATTAAAGGCTTCAACATTGTGGAATAATACCATAGAATACCAACGTTGGCGAAACTGTAGCTGATATATCCTTTTTAATTTTGCAGAATTTTCGAAAACTTATTTTTCTTAATGATAATTGAATACATTTGAAACACATCAAATAATTTAGATTCTAACATCTATGTCTAGGATATAGACCATATTTACTTACCTTTGGCCTGACAGCAACACAGGAATATATACACAAGTAACAGAGAAGCTGCTAGTGCACTGAAATGAAAAATGACAATAGAGTTAAATATATAATTTGTAACAAAAAATAATGTTGAGACTAGTGCTTTCCTTTATATCTAGAAATATGCCCACAAAAATTGGTTAATTTTGAGCTTATACGACCACAGTGTTTAAAATATCAAAGACCTCTCATATTACATCGACAAACGAATACCGTAGCAAAAATGGAGAAAGAAAAATAGAAAAACAAAATGCAATTCATATTTAACACAAATTGAACATGATGAAACAACATGACAAAGACAAAAAATAAACAAAGATGAACAAGAACGCCACAAAATTATGCCATTTAAATTTTAGAAATTGTCATGAAATAAGTCGTCAGTTTTATTTTTCATTAACTTGGTATTGCAATGTTCCTTCATCTTTGAAGCGAATTAGCTCCCTTTCCCGTTCATAATGTTTTATCTGGAAACGGTATGGTGGTCGATACTCTTTATAACAGATTTAAAGTTGGTAGGATGGGTTCTGGATAAAAAAAATCGTATTGCCATGAATGTAAGTGTATATCATCCTTAACTTACCCTGCCTAATCAACTTTCTTCGAGAACCAAGAATTGAACTGCGTATTCTCTCGAGAATGAAAAACATTTCGTGAATATCTATAATTGTGTATTTCATATAAGTTTTATATTCAGTGCTCTATTACTTCCATTTGTAGGAAAATATGTTGCATTGTTATCGTCGAATAGAAAAGGTGTGTTTAAATATTGATGTTAGACCACCAACCTAAATGTCAGGTCAGTCAGGATTGTGCCTACTTACCATTACTCCAAATTGTGGTATGCATTATGCTTTAATGTTCTACGAAATAATGAAGCTTGAATACATCCGTAGCACCTGTTATCACTCTGTTTTTTCAGAGTTCACACTGTTAGTGCGTTATTTTTTATATTTCTGTTTCTGTGCTTTGTATCTGTCTGGCGTCATTGGTTTTGTGTCTAGCGACATTGTCTTCTGTGTTCTCGTTTTGGCCGTGTCTTCGGATTTTGATTTTTGTGAGTTTCACTCCTTTGTTCCTTCGGTATTCTGCTGCCGTTGTTTTTTAGTGTAACGTTGTATTTGTGGTGTTCGTTTGTTTTGTGGATGGTTAAGGTCTTTTGTTTTCCGTCTTCTAGTGTTGTGGGTTTTTCCTTGTCTCTGGACTTTGATTTATGCAAGCTTTGGTATTTTACTGCAGTTACTTTAAAAAATAACAACAATATGATCACAGTGTCTTTATACTTTTTTCGTAGAAATGGTGAATATTCACTTTGTCTCATGTCATATTACTGTTTTATTACTTACCCTGAATACATCATTTAGATTATAAGAGATGATAATGTGATCTCAGTTTTCGACAATGATTAAAAAGAATTCTCCAGGCAATGTTATCTTTGGCAATGGATTGATTTATAAATCTGGTCTGTCATATGGAGCCGCCTTGATTAAAGCAATGAATATATAAACTAAGGATTGTGGTAGTATTAACACCTCGCTTTTCTTACCTGTTTTGCCAATGCTTGCAATAAAGTATGCGTGTCCCCGATTTTTTGCCTGAAAACAATCAAGAATACAAATGTAATTATTTGAATGCTTTAAGCTAATAAAACATAATAATCAAACACAGTATGAAATAAGATGGTCTCAAGAGCCTATATTGCTCACTTGGGTCTTAAGTTGTACTATATCTATGTTTAAATACGTTTTCTGTTGACAGTCGTTTTGGATGAGATACGACAATGAAAATAAGAAAGTTTGAAGAGAATCATGAATGTCATTAATGATCTATAGTGTTTGGTTGTGATTTGGTAAGTGGCGTAAGAGAAGAAGATCAGGAAATTTATTAAGCCTTTGTGTGTCTTGTCTTTTTTCTAGTTAGTTTGTTTTATGTCTATAGGAGTCTAGGATGATATTTATTTCGCTGAACTTGATTACTCTTTATTCAGGGCCGACTCCGACCTGCCGTTTGGTGTGGGGTTTTCTCGCCGTTCATTGAAGATCTTATGGTGACTTTGAGTTGTTATTACCCCCATTTGGGTCGTTGTCTCTTTGACACATTCCCCGTTTCCCTTCTTTTTGTCAAATTTTAATGCATTTCTCATAGTTTCATATGTTAAACTATGTTCCCCGCTTGCAGCCATCTTGGATGAGTTACTAACATAAAAATCACAAAATTTGAAGAGAACCACCAAGGACTATTTTTATTGTTTGGAGGATAAGTGCAAATAGACTATATCAGGGCTCTGGTATCAGGATTTACAAGATCACTTTCAACACGTCATAGTTTAAAAAACGTGACGTAATAGAGCCTCAAACGTCATGAAATTATGTTTTTGAAGTACATTGATGGTGATTTTGGCGGAAATGTTTGTTATATAGAGTGGACGAACAAAAACTGGTGAATCTAACTACCAGAACTCGGATATGGTTTATAGGCTCGGTACTTTCAGTGGAGAAAATCTCTGAATACCAGAACTCGGATATGGTCTATAGGCTCAGTACTTTCAGTGGAGAAGATCTCTGAATACCAGAACTCGGATATGGTCAATAGGCTCAGTACTTTCAGCGGAGAAGATCTCTGAATACAGTACTCATAGGGTCCCTACATTAAACTATGTTTCTCTCTGGCTGCCATCTTGGATAATGATCGAACATTTAAATTTTGAAGGGGACTTTTCAAGGACTATTGTGACCAAGTTTGGTTCATTTTGCCTTAGTAGTTTCAGAGGAGATGATTTTTCCCAAAAGTTCCTATGCTTAACATGATTGTGTTTGACTCTGGAGGCCATCTTGGATGAGGTACGAACATCAAAACCACAACTTTGAAGAGGACCACCTAAAGACTATTGTGACCAAGTTTGGTTTTAATTGGGTCAGTAGTTTCGGAGATTTTTGAATGCATTTCCCTTAAGGTACCTATGTTAAACTATGATCCTCGCTGGCGGCCATCTTAGATGAGGTACGAAAATATAAATCACAAACTCTGAGGAAGACTACCAAATAACTAAATACCGAAGTTACTGTGAATTTAATTTCTGCATATTATGCGCATTTCGACAACTTATGTCTCTTCAGTGCAGATAAAATCTAAACTGACTATTGTGACCAAGTTTGATTCTATTTGGCTTGGCAGTTTCAGAGGAGAAGATCTTTGAATGTATTTCCAATAGGTCACCTATGTTAAACTATGTTCCTCGTTAACGGCCAATTTGGATGATGTATGAACATAAATATCACAACGTTTGGAGGAGACTACCCAAGGACTTTTGAACAAGTTTGGTTCTAATTGGCCTAGTGGTTTCAGATAAGAAGATTTTTAAATGAAAAGCTTACGACGTACGACGAACGGACAGAACACGGAGGTCTTATGATGGCATGAGCTCACCTTAGCATAGCCAGGTAGGCTAAAAAGAATTTTTTTTTACTTATATAACTTTTTCCTCACCTTGTTATTTTAAAGATATGTCCAAGTCTTAATAATTGATTGCAGATACTTTAGAATTTTTATCATGAGGTTAAATAGCATCGCGATGAGTTCGGAGTTTAAAACCGAGCAATCCTCAACAACATACAATGCCAACCAAACTGTTGCGCCACTCTAGTTAAGTGCTTAAACATGTAAGAAAAATAACCAATATTGATTTGAGCACTGTAATACTATTCTACTGGTTAAACCGCAACCTTAGTTAGATCTAAGAATACAGGCGGTTAAATTTAATGAGAAAAACAAAAACCTGTGATTTTTCATGAAATTTGTAATTTTTTTACATCGGATCTGCCCTAGTCAAAGAAATAGATTTTAAACAATTTTCATGCTATTTAAGACGACATAGATTTCTGATAAGGGGTTCTTTTGGAGAAAACATTTACTCATTTTTTATGTATATAGCCCTTAGTTAATGAAAACCGGACGTTAAAATGAAAATTCAGTCTGAGGAAATCCTTTAATCATACAAATTAAAATCTTTTGAGAAAAAAAGAATGTACTACCTGATAAATACTTCTGTTCTTTTAAGGCTTCTAACTCCCCAATATCACTTAGAATAGTTTCACTTTCTGTTGCTACAAAAACCATATAGATGTTTGATCAGAAGCAGACACTTTGTAATTAAAAAAAGAACTATGTAATAATTTACAACAAATAACTTGAATTTTTTTACATTTTTTTTTTTCGTAAAATTGGAAGCTATTATTACTGTTTTTATCATACTAGTACCTGAGATTAATTGCTTTTTTATATTTGGTGTTGGTGTACATTCATCTCTGCATTTATGAGAAACAAAAAAGTCAGTTTTAAGAAAAAGTTCTCCTTATATGCCACGTTTAATTTCGTTATTGTCAAAAGAATTTATTGAAAAAGAGACATCAATTATCATACTCGAAAACTTAACAATAACGTCATCATCAGATGAATAGAATTTCATTTTAGCTGCCTAAGGGTCAAATCATTAAATCTGCATCTTCTGCCAGAGGGTAAATTTTCATCATTCCTTTCCATTCGTTTCAATGACAACTTGAATTTAAATATAGATACATTGGCGTTTGAATTGTACAAGACTTTTCATATTACTGTCAGATACTTGTCAGATATTGTAACTTGTACATAGTCTGTTTGTTCAGAAATCAAAGAATAGAATATGTTTAGTTTTATAATTGTATCTCTTTTTCTTCAAACATTAAACTAATCAAATTAAATTCAAATTCATTATAAAATGAACATTTCGACATTTTATTTCTCCTCAGTGCAGATTAAATCAAATCATTTTGAAATCCATAAACCGAAATATGTGTAAACGCTAATGTAGAACAAATTCAAACAGAATCTAAATAGAAAGGCCAAAAAGCTTTATATAGAGCTATGGAAGAGGTCAATACTCTTGGTTTTGTAAGTTTCCAAATATTTTGTCTTTGTGCCAAGACCGAAGTTTTGCCTGTTGAATGATGAATACCCTCGGAAACTGACCATTCACGAGCACAGGCATTAACATAGTTCTAATAAATATCAAAATACTGTTAATTTAGTTTCTGCATATTGCCATTTCGGCACCTTATTTCTATTAATTGCAAATCAAATCACAGCATTTTGAAATCCATAAACCTAAATATGCGTAAAAGCTGGTAGGGAACAAATTACCGATAGGATCTAAAGAGATGACCCAAAACAAAAAATGACAGAGCTATTGAAAATGGAAATACTCCTCAGTTTTAACGATTTATTTGGTAAATTTAGATATTGCCAGTTTCCAAATAACATCTCAATTGATATAATTAACAACTAATTGATAGTTGAAAACTGATCTTAAAAATGAAAATGCTTCAATTTATTTTATTTAGCGCTTGAAATCAAATTCCCTGTACTATATTGTTTTGTGAACAGTTAAAAGGATGTCTATCTGTGAAACTAATATTTTATCAGTCCAGTTGTAGATATAAATTTCAACAATACAATTATAGCTATTTCAAGTCGGCACAACAACATACGTGTATAATGTTATCAAATTGATGACAAAAATACTTGATATCGTTATCAACAAATGAAAAAAGTCATTTTGAACTATTATGCTCAGTTGAACACTTAAATTATTGTAAAAATCAACAACACTATTTTATGAAAGGATATGGAGTAAATGAACATGAGACCATAACACATATGTAAACTCCAACTGCAATAATTTTAATGAGTTGTATGGCCATTTCGGAAATTAATGCCTCATCAGCAGCACTAGAACCCCAACAAAGGAAATCCATATTCAAACATTGTCTAAAATGCATAAACCAAACGAAATCCGAATAATCAGTAACATCAAATATAGCCAAGGACAAAACTACGAGGGAGTTAATCCTTAGGTTTTGGAATTTACATAAATTTAGATAATAGTAATTATACCTGTCTAGACGTACTATCAGGAAAACAAGAAACATACCATTTTTTATTTCCTGTTTTTGCTGTTGATCCTGGATCTCCTGTATATTTCTTTGCAATAGTTTGTCACTATCACCCTCCGACAGAGTATCTGTAATATTTCAAATGTTAATAACGACAAATAAACATATGCAAACAAATCTACGGAAGATTTTGCCTGGTACTATACTAGGAAAAAAGACAAACGTTACACTAATAGTTTATAAACACACATTTTTTTATATCAAGCAATTGATACCAATTTCTTACAACAATGTTATGCTTTCACCATTTTTAAAAGATCGGTTGCAAATTTTCAACATTTAATGCCGTTTTCAACATCTCCGGTTTACTTTGCACAGATAGTGACAAACAAAACAAGTTCACACTTTAATATCTCATTGACCTCCTTTTGCATTCAGTACTGTTCGGCGCCGTCGTCGCATAAAATCGATCAGAGTCTTGATGAAGTATTGTGAGTGATCGTTGTTACTCTCTCTAATCAGTGCTGCTCGAAGTTAGGGCAGCGTTTCCGGTGGGTTTTGGCCATTTCTGACACGACATCCAAGTTCATCCCTTAGGTGCTCATTTGGAGACAAATCAGGAGACATTGCTGTCCAGGGTAGCAAATGGACATGATTTTTATCCAAGTAGTCCATAGATATACGTGCCATGTGACACCGGATAACGGTCAAGCGAGTGCCAAAGTCTTATTTCAACGGGATGTACTTTTACACTCAAGCCAACGTCCCGAATCGCGGTCAAAGAAACACACTTAAAACATAGTTGTTAATCAATTGATAGCAGACCACATGTTGTTTGTAGAATAATTGATTGGCAGTACTGTCATCAGAACATTTTACAGTTGTTTGGTTCGAAATTGCTAAACTTAAAGTTATCTAAAGGCAATGCCAAATCAGTCGTTCTACATACTACATACGAAGATTTTCGTGACATCAACAATGTTTCTTTTGCTGTTGTCAGTCGTCAATCAGTCGGCTTTTGCCACTAGGTTGGCCGTTGAAATCAATCGAAATCGAGTGAAAAATAAATAAATCTAAAATAGAAGACTAGACAAAATATAAGATTCATTACAGCTCGATGAGAACTCTTCATCATGAGAATCAGATATAATACTCTGATCTTGAAGGATAATTTGATTTAGAGTTGTCAAGGCCCTCAATTCTCTCCATCCAAACATGGGATATACGATTATCATTCATTAGACATTTTCAAAGATATACTACCTAATTTATACACATGGTTGGTTGCTTGGTAACCGCCACTCTTAGTCGGGTAAGATCCAAATTTTGTTCCTGAATCTAAAATTTTAAAAGTTGCAATTAAATAATCTAATTACTAAGTACTTATGATTAGTATATTATTGTTATTATTGTATATTGTACATTTCTTTGGCTTTTCAATATGTGTGAATATTTTTTTTTATTCTGTTTGCAATAAATGATAATACTATATCGACCGAAGAGTCCGTATCACAAAGTCGTTATGCAGGTATTCTGTTCCGTTGTAACAAAAAAATCATGTCCTTAATTCATTCATTGATAGAGTGTTTCTGTAAGATGTGCATGTTTAGTAAAATCTCAATCGATAACACCAAAAAATGAAGAAAGATAACAAGTATATTGTCAATCGTGGTGTCTTTTATGTTTAGTGTTTAGAACTTACTGCTAGTAAAAGTTTCGTGTTCATAGTTTTCATCTTGGTGGTGTAGATTTCTTTCTTCCAGGTGATCATTGTTATAATCGAAAGCTCCAGATATCTAAAAATAATAATATATAAAAACCATGTCATAATGAAAGGACTTATTTTAACAAATGTATTGTTTGTTGCCAGCTGTAATGTCAAATTTCTACTTATAATTAACAAAAAATAGTTATATTTACTGATGTTCTTCATTATTCAATCAAAATACATACTTAATGAATGTATTTAAGTTCTTATACCTTGTAAGTACAGGCCTGAAAAGAAAACGGAATACCTTTATTTTTTATTCTTCCTAATTCATTTCCTTACTTTTTTTTACTATTTTATTTATTTCATTTTATTTAATCTTTTTTTTTTATTTTTCAATAACTTAAAATTGTGTCTTTGATAAACTCTTTGTGAGAATCTTACCTCTGCACCATTCTGTATAATTAGATCTATAACATAATAGAAAATAAAATCACATAGTTAAATGTCGAAAAATATATTAACGATACAATATTTATTCGAATCATCCATAATATCTAAAATATTTAATAGCTCATATTACTTGTCATTATATCTTTCAGAACTGCTATGCATTTCAAAACATATGACAATACATTTAAACTTACTTAATTTATGCACATTGTTGTATTTTCTTTGTCATGAGTGTTTTTACTCATGCCCGGCTAAATTTTCATTAACATTCTGATGAGCTTGTAAGTGTTTATTTTCGCACCGGAAATTTATGATTCTGGCTTTTGATATTTTGATTTTAATGTTGCTGATGAAAGCTGAATTCTTGAAACACGTGTACAGCATGGCAAATTTTACTGTTTGTTGTGCAACAGTTTGAAAACATTAACCATCAGTCTTTTTACATTTTTAAAGACACATGCCTAGTATCTTCACGTAAGGTTGCTATACTGATAACAGTGCATATCATGAAATGAAGTTTTGAGCGATGATCGTTCATCTGCTTTTTGCAATATTATTGAAATTGTTTATACATTTTCTAACTTATTTGACCATATTATTAATCAACTACTAGTAATACTTTTCACAAACATAAATTTAAAGGAAAAATAAAAATCATACCGTCATCGCTTTCTTTTTCAATTAATCCTTTGAAACTACAAATAAGCAAGAATGGTATTATAATCTATGAATAATTTGACTACTGTTGTCCTTAACATGATAAATATGTTCATGAACTTGAAATTCGTGGTCAATTATAAATAAAAGGATTACAGAAATTATAATCATTATTTTTTATGATTATTTTATTCGTATAACCTTTAGAAATAAATAAACATTCCAAAAATTAGCATTAACTTTACATATAATTTAAGAATATTTTTCAGCATATCTTTGACCAAATATATGCATGACAAGTGATAGCAACTCATACTGGCTATAGATGAAACTCAACAAAATAGGATCTCCATTATATGTGTACAGCTGCCTTTCCAATATTTGATTAGAATTACGAACCTTTTCCCAAATGTTTTTTGGTATTCTTCTTCTTCTGTTATGTTTTCATTCGTCATTATTCCTATAGGGAAAGGAAAGACACCAATTAAGCTTTTTTTCTTTAAAAACCATTCTTTTAAACATCAGACATGTCAGAAGCACCCTATCCTTCCCCTGTTTTATATAGTTTTGTACTGTTCATGTTATTCATTTATTTCAACAGCTCAATTAAATTTGTCATATTTTGATGTTTCATAATAGTCTTATGTTTTTTCAACGGATATATTCAAAAATGTCTGCAGTCAATACATTACTTTTTAGACGATTAATCCAAATCCGAATCTAATAGAATTTTCAGTGGTTTTCTAATTTTACATATCTAGAAAAAATTAATAAATCTGGCATTGTTACGATTATGTTGCTTCTTTACAAATCTCATTTTAAAGCTTAATTTGCTGTAAATTAGCTCTTTCCATACCTCTCCTCACTTCTCTTACTTGTCGATTGTTATTAAATATAAGAATTGAAACTGAGAGGAGAGAAAAAAATCACTTAGTTTATATTATTTGCTCTAATGAAATAGTTTCAGCTTATCTTGAAAATGTCGGTAGATTGAAACTTCAACATTTGCTTTTTAAAATGGTTGATTTAATTACAACGCGGCAATTGAAATTTATTTCCTATAACTTTCCAAGTAATGGATTGTTTGTTAGACATAAGTTTTGAACAGAACAATGTGTAAAAATAATTCTGTAAACAATTAGTATCATTATTATTTCTTTCTATTACATATATATAGTAAAGAAATGATGGGTTAGACCGATTTTGTTTAGGGCCATACTTCTCTTTTTATTGCGGTAGAGACCGGTAACTACTCCACAGCAGTTGCTTTTGAAAGGTCGTAGACACTGAAAAGAGATGTTCAACCCAGTATTAAGGTAATAGGTACGTAAATAGCAAAGTTTCCGGATTTCGATGAAATTTTAAATGTGTGACGAAAACGCCTTTTGATACTTATGTGTATACCAGAAAGTTTGAAAACCATTGTGTATTGATTGATTCCTACCTTCCTCTTGTTTATTTTCACTCCAGAGATAACTTTACTAATGCACAGGCCATTATTTCTGTTCGCGGGTATTTAGATTGTGGGGACAGAAACATTAATTTCGATACGAAGATTTATAATAAGTAAACAGTATATTCCTCCTTTCATTGGAGAACCGGAAAATAACCAATTTTGTTTTATCCAATCAACGATAACTTCTTATGTTGCATTGAAAACTTAGAATGCCTTCCACTCCTACAGAGATAAGAAATAGACTCGTCCAAGAAGACCTGGGAGTATAAAAGGAGACCGAATCCAGGTCTCAGTGTCAGTATTGTTGTGGCCGTTGTAGTGATAACTCCTACAAGTATTTTACTGTGTTCCTTTGGATTTAATATAGTGATTCCATGTGATAGTGAATTGTTTTATGATTCTGTAATTCCGGGATCCAAATATATCAAGGAGCAAGTAAAGTGTTAGATGCAATCTGATGGTGTGCGACTGGAAATTCGAAGATTCAATTTGATAGCTTCTGGAAACTGTGTTTAAAGTTTTAAGTTGACAGCGCCGTATAAAGTGTATGTATATTCAAAGGATAGTCTATATTATGTATAGAAAAGTTTGTAGTGTTTTCTAAATACTGACCATTCAACTAACATCGATTCATTGTGTTCAAATTAGTGCGGACTTGCTAGGTATTAGACTTGGATATCTGAAGTGGGCATTTTGACCTAGCAATTGGAATTGTGCAATTAGCAGTATTGTGTTGTTGTGTTTAATGTTAATTGTGCAACGTTCCATAGGATCATTCATTGTGTTTTCATATTAGTGAATTAATTATTCTTTAAATAATGGAACATTGAGATTCAAAAGTTTACCGTTTGACATATATTCATTCTGTTTGCTGTGTGATAGTGATCATTTGGATAGTGTTTAATGTGACTTTGTGTTAGTTCATTTTAATGCCAAAAGGATTGCGCTTCACATAGGAATATAAAAGTGATTGTGTTTTATTGATTCAAGGATATAATGTATACTTAAAGTGATTTCTTTGTATAAAGTTTAAAGTGCATTGTGCTAAATTGACGCTACCTTCATTTTAAATTCTTTGTGACCAATTACCTATATATTTAAGAAACGGGAATCCGGAGTTATTCCGGTAACGAACCTCTTTTGACCGCTCTAGGTTCTTTGCACGTTACAAATTTGGTGGCAGCGGTGAGATTCCTTTAGTTTCTAAATATATTGTGTTTTTCATTTGATATTTGAATTACATGAGATACCTTGTTGTTCGATGTAAATGGTGCAAAATAATTCGTTTTATTTTTCAGTGCTTACAGATATATTGCCCTAAAGATTTACCAGTGTGAAGCTATTAAACTGGTAAGTAAATTGCAAGTTTTCAATATGGCTGATTTAAATAGTGAAATTGGAAATATAACATCAGCAATAGAACATTTAGAAAGTAGTTTAAGAAAAAGTTTTGCTCATTCAACACCGAAAGTAGAGCAAGAAAGTGATACAATAGTTAGTGAACGTTTCTCAAGGAAACATGATTCAGGTGTTGCAAGTGCGAACCAAACACCAAAACGAACAATGAGTGAGGTTAATAAAAGTATGATAGCTGGTGCAAAACCGAAGGTTGGATTAGGTACGGCTAAGCATACTGATCCCAATGTACTGTATAGTTACAATTATCTAGTTCCGAGAACGGAAGGCAAAATAAAAGCTCCCTTAGAAAGTAAGCTAAAGGAAGCGAAATCCCAACAAGCTAGTTCCAAAATAGAAACCCCCCAAACGAATATTGGATCTTATGATGATGATGTAAGTAGGGCAAGTAACATCCAAGGGGAAAGTGGTCATATCATTGAATGTAGTAATCAAGGAGTAAAAATAAAACCCGCTACGTATGATGGTATTAATTCATGGATTGATTACAAGTCTCATTTTGATATGGTTGCTAAAGTGAATAACTGGTCAGAGGACCAGATGGGACTTTACTTAGCTGTTTCTTTGCGGGGTCAAGCACAGGCTATTTTAGGGGATTTGCCTTCAGAAGATCGTAGCAATTATGCTACCTTAGTAAATGCCCTAGAGGAACGATTTGCTCCGCCAAGTCAGACGGAGTTGTACCGGGTTCAATTTAGAGAACGCAGAAAGAAAGCGTCAGAATCATTACCCGAGTTTGGACAAATTGTAAGAAGGCTAGCCAATCAAGCATATCCAACTGCTCCAAGAGATGTTCGTGAAACATTAGCGAAAGAACAATTCATTGACGCCTTACATGATTCTGATATGAGGTTAAAAGTAAAGCAATCAAGACCTAGAAATTTGGACGAAGCCATCAGGCTTTCTGTTGAATTAGAAGCCTTTAATAAGGCTGAGGATTCTAACAAGTTGTCATGGGGGTACTTAAGAGCCACTGATTCAAGTAAAGCAAAAACTGAAACTGAATATAAAGTTCCAAGTGGTGTTGATTATACAGCAATTGAAAAATTAGAACAAGAAATGTTAGCAATGCAGAAAATGATGAAAGATCTTTCCAGTGAAATTTCTAAGTTTAGGGGAAACGGTAATTCTAGGCAACCCGTAAGTTATACAACATTTAGCGACAAAGAATGCTATAATTGTGGCCAAAAGGGTCATTTGATTCGTTACTGTCCAGACCTCAGAAACAACGATAGGGGATACAATTATAGGAACAATAATAGGCAGAATTATGGACAGTCTTATTCTAGACAAAAAGGTTCGAATAGAGTCATACAAGGAAAAGGTGGACCAACAAAATCAAATGTTTCAATATTTGATGAAGCAGGGATGTACATTGATGTATGTGTTGAAGGTGTTAATGCTCAGTTTTTAGTAGACACAGGTGCGACTCTTTCAATAGTGTCATCTACATTCTATAATAAGATCTCTATAAAGCGACAGTTAGAGAAATATTCTCAACAAATAACCTCCGCTGACGGCGGACATTTAACAGTAAATGGAAAGGGTAAGTTTAACATCAAAATATGTGATCGATCTTTTCAAGTTGAAGCAGTTGTTGCAAATGTGCGAGCGTAAGGAATTCTTAGGCTTGACTTTCTCAAAGAAAATGATTGAATCATTGATATAGTGTCAAAACGATTAATAGTAGGGAAAGATTCATATGAAGTGCATTTTGAAGGTCCCCTAGGATGCTATAGACTTGTTGCTAGTGAGACTGTGAGTCTTCCGCCAATGAGTGAAATGATAATTCCTGGAGCAGTTTGTACACCGAACGGTCAGAAAGTGAAATCCTTCGAGGGGATAATTGAACCCATAGAAAAGAAATGTGAAACAGATTCCCCATTAATAGCACGAGCAGTAGTGAAAACAAGTGATACAGTGCCCGTTAGGCTGATGAATGTGAAACCAGAAGTGCGAGTTGTTCATAAAGGAACTAGCTTAGGTACAGTATGTAAAGTACAGAATGTTTCGACATGTGAAATGAGTCGTAGTGTTGCTAATACAACCAAATCTCTCAGGCCAGATTTACAAGATCTTCTAGATAGGTCAAGTGAGAATCTAAGTGAAGTTCAAAAACAGGAACTTCGCCAATTACTTATCAAATACCAGAGTTCGTATGCTGAAACGGACAAAGATTTAGGCCGAACCAGTATTGTCAAACACACAATAAATACAGGTAATGCACCCCCATTCAAAGAGCCACCTAGGCGTACCCCAATACATCTTAGACATGAAATTGATAAACACATTGACGAAATGTTAGAAAAAGATGCTATAGAACCATCAAATAGTCCTTGGGCGTCAGGTGTAGTGTTAGCAAAGAAGAAAGACGGCTCTCTTCGATTTTGTGTCGACTATAGGCGTCTTAACAATGTGACAGTTAAGGACGCCTATCCTCTGCCTCAAATCGATGATTCGTTAGAACAACTTTCAGGAAATGCATGGTTCTCTACTTTAGATCCTTGTTCTGGATATTGGCAGGTCGAATTGAACCCAGAAGATCGATATAAGACTGCTTTTGCGACAAGACGTGGGTTGTTTCATTTCAAGACTATGGCTTTTGGCCTCTGTTGTGCACCTAGCACATTCGAAAGACTGATGGAAACGGTGTTGGCGGGTCTGCAATGGGATATATGTTTAATATATTTGGATGATATTATAGTTATGGGGAAAACATTTGAAGACATGATTGAAAATTTGGAAAAAGTATTTTCACGTCTTAAAAACGCCGGATTAAAAGTGAAAGCGAAAAAATGCTGCCTCTGTTCTAAAGAAGTTCAGTATTTGAGTCATGTTATCTCAGAGGCAGGGGTTGCTACTGATCCATCCAAAGTAGACATAATCAAAAACTGGCCAACCCCTACGACTGTCACTGATCTCCGTTCATTCTTAGGTCTCTGTGGCTACTACCGACGTTATATCAAAGACTTTTCAGCAAAAGCTAAATGCTTACATCGTCTGACCGAGAAAGGTAGAGCTTACATTTGGACCCAAGACTGTCAAGTTGCATTTGAGTTTCTTAAACAACGTCTGACTTGTGCATCCATTCTTGCCCACCCTGACTTCTCTCGGGACTTCATTCTTGACACTGATGCAAGTAATGAAGCAATTGGTGCCGTTCTCTCTCAAATTAATCCAGATGGCAAGGAGGTAGTTATCGGATATGCAAGCCGAACATTAAACAAGCCAGAAAGAAATTACTGTGTGACGAGAGAGGAACTCTTAGCCGTCGTCCATTTCGTCAGACATTATAAACACTATCTATACGGCAGAAAATTTACAATCCGTACTGACCACGGCTCACTTCGCTGGCTTATGCGCTTCAAGAATATCCCGAAGGACAACTTGCTCGGTGGCTTGAGGTGTTGAGTGAATATAATATGGAAATAGTTCATAGGCCAGGCTACAAGCATAGCAATGCCGATGCCTTAAGTCGTTTACCGTGCAAACAATGTGGTTATTCAAATAATTTGGAGAAAACTGACAGTAGTGCGGCTACAGTGAGAAAAGTTGGTATAGATAGTTTCTCAAATGACCTATCCAATGATGAGCAGCTTTCACTTCGAGAATTACAAAAGAAGGACACGAGTATTAATTTCATGAAAGAAAAGTTGGCTGAAAACAAGAAACCGCCATTCTATGAAATATCTGGAATGAATTTAATGGCAAGGTGTTTATTGTCCCAACGGGACATGTTAGAATTGATAGACGGAGTGTTATATCGAAGGTTTGAAACTCATGACACCTCGAAAAATCGCCTTCAAGCAGTAGTGCCTTTTTCTGAAAGAAGAAATTTGCTTTTTCAATACCATGACAGCAAGACTTCTGCACACTTGGGGGTTCAAAAGACCCTAGAAAAGATAAGACAGAAATACTATTGGCCTGGCCTACAGTCAGATGTCAGGAAATATATTGCTGGGTGTGAAGGAAAAATCCAACAAAAACAAAACGGGCTCCAATGACTCTGGTGCAGAGCGGTTTTCCTATGGAGCGTATTGCCACTGACATTCTAGGAGAACTTCCAGAAACAGGCGATGGCAATAAGTATATTCTTGTTGTTTCAGACTACTTTTCAAAATGGACTGAAAGCTTTGCCATGCCAAATGTGGAGGCGGAAACAGTAGCAACCATCATAGTTGAGCAAGTCATAGCTAGATTTGGCGTCCCTTAGTACATACACTCTGACCAAGGGCGCCAATTCGAAAGTAACTTGTTCAATGAAATGTGCAGAAAGTTGCACATCAAGAAAACAAGAACAAGTCCATATCACCCGCAATGTGATGGCATGGTTGAGCGTTTTAATAAAACACTTGTGACTATGCTTAGTGCATATCTGAGTGACCACCATCGTGATTGGGACAAACAACTTCCATATGTTATGATGGCCTACAGCAGTGCCGAGAATGAAACAACTGGGTTCACGCCAAACTTCTTAATGCTATGTCGGGAAGTGTCAACTCCAGCCGACATAATGTATGAAATTCCTGCAAACGTTAAGACTCCTCCCAAAAATCAGTGGGTTTGGGAATTGAAGGAGCGCATGGAAGAAGCGCATGAAAAGGTCAGACAAAACACTGGGACTGCAATGCTAAGACAGAAGCGTTATCACGATCTTAAGCTTTCATGGCAGAATTTTCAAGAAGGTGATGAAGCTTATGTCTTCGTCCCTGTTAGGAAGACAGGACACTCATCCAAGTTGACATCCTACTGGAGAGGTCCTTTTAAAGTCTTAGAAAAATGCACCGATGTAACATATCGCGTGAAATGCGGTGGGAAAGGAAAACCGCAAATTATTCATGTAGATCGCATGCGCAAAAGAAACCCACAAGTGCTAGGGGGTGAAAACGAAGAGGTGTCAAATCCGTTGCAAGGTGAAATAGCGTGTGAGGCTGACAACGAATTATCAGGTCAAATATCTAATGAAGACAGACAAGATGAAAGTGGAGCAAGTGAGAATGAAGGCGACAAAGTAGTTATTGAAACTTTGCCATTTGAAGAATCTAAACAACGGGAGGAGCGTAGAACAAGACGTCCACCTGTATGGATGAAAGATTATTGTCCCTAAACTTTGCATTCGTTTCAGAGCATTGTAAATAGTATTAGATTGACAATTGAAGTTTTGTACATAGCTATGTAAATAGATATTTTGTATATAAAATATGTATCACTTTCATTCAGTGCGTTTTCTTTGTCATTATAGATAAAGATGACAAAGACCAAGACTACACCTAAGAAGAGGACAGCAGATGAGATGCAAACAGAGAAATTTCAATGCCCATTCTGTCCAACTTCTTTCAACGATAAGGACAAGAGAAACAAACATATCATAGAGTGCACAGATACTCGTCTTTTTTGTGACCTGTGCTCTTATAATACTACAAAGCGTGCCTATTTAAACAAACATATTAAAAACATTCACTGTAGCGTTAATGAGGAAAGAAGTAATGATGAGAAAAGTAATGAAGAGAAAGGTGCATCTCTTGATGAGAGTGAAGATCCATGCACGGACGCAGACAAAGATAAAAACGGAACAGTGGATGACAACAATAACAAGATGGAAGCTGAGGCTTCAATCGTAAACGTTGAAAACGAAAGTGATCAGGGAGATGAAGAGACAGCTAACAAAAAACAGTGTTCAGAAAGCCTCTCTGATGATATCTCGAGTGAAGATTATTTTCCGGAAACTAAGGAAGATTCCTATGAAAAGAGTACAAAGGCAAAATTTGAGAAGCCGAGTTGTTCCAAATCTTCCTTGCATGAAGGTAGAATAATAAGAAAGGCCACGAGGCCTTTTCCAGTATACTCACCCGGACGAAGTAGGTAACAAGACTGAAGACAGAGATTATCGAGAGGCTTACGTCCGCAACCGGTCAGCAGACCTTTGACTTTCACCGTCAGAAAGATTAGAGAAAAACAAAGTGAATGTAAGCAGGAACCTGAAATGGTCACTAAATACATCAAGATAATTACAACGTACAAAAAGGACGACAAGAACATTAAAATAATTGAGAAGAAAGTTCCTACGATGTGATCAAGTGAAAATTTGTTGATTTAAAAGACAGTGAAATTATTGACAATTCAATGGATAGTATATATTTTACGCATATGGATATTTTCTTTTTCTTTTACATTGTAATAAAGTAACAGGAAGTTCTATTGATTACCAATATGTGTTCTTTATTTATATGTAAAAGTCCTTCGGAAGAGACTATAAACCGAGGCTCCGTGTTCAGGTCTGTCACACCCTGGGCACGTTAAAGACCCCTCCTCGGTTCTAGGAGCCGATGCTGAGGCAAAATTTGTCAGGGCATTTAATTCATTCTTTGGCAGTGACATTCTAAATTGCAGACGTAAATTGTAAAAATGAAATACAATTGTTTTGTGATAGGTAACGATTTATACATATAGGATCCAGAAGTTATTAAATTGAAGTGCAAAGTAGGAAAATTCCACATACTGTGTTCATGTTCAAGAAGATCATTATAAGTGTGATATGGCTGATGGAAATGTGGACATCTATGTAGACAAAGTGTCTACGGGTAATGCCTTGTGATGTCATCAGGGTAGATCTGATGGACATCTTTTAGTGTTTGTTGATATTGGTGTCAAATTTATTATTGCTTGCTTTTATGATCAGATGGTGTTTAGTTCCTGACATAATTGCCAGAAAATATAAAGTTGTAGATTCAGAAGCTAGCTTGTTAATTAGATATTTTGTAGTGACAAAGCAGGATGAGGCTTTGTAGCGATATGTTCGATGTCCTGATGAGAAGTGTTTCTGCTGAAAAAATGTTTGGGTTTGAAAGAGAACCACTTTCGATAGCCTATTTCTCAGCATATCAAGTGTATTCAAGAAGTCATGCGAGGACGCATGAAATCGAGGCGGGGGTAATGTGACAAAAACGCCTTTTGATACTTATGTGTATAGCAGAAAGTTTGAAACCATTGTGTATTGATTGATTCCTACCCTTCCTCTTGTTTATTTTCACTCCAGAGATAACTTTACTAATGCACAGTCCATTATTTCTGTTCGCGGGTATTTAGATTGTGTGGACAGGAACATTAATTTCGTTACGAAGATTTATAATAAGTAAACAGTATATTCCTCCTTTCAATGGAGAACCGGAAAATAACCAATTTTGTTTTATCCAATCAACGATAACTTCTTATGTTGCACTGAAAACTTAGAATGCCTTCCACCCCTACAGAGATAAGAAATAGACTCGTCCAAGCAGACCTGGAAGTATAAAAGGAGACCGAATCCAGGTCTCAGTGTCAGTATTGTTGTGGTCGTTGTACTGATAACTCCTACAAGTATTTTACTGTGTTCCTTTGGATTTAATATAGTGATTCCATGTGATAGTGAATTGTTTTATGATTCTGTAATTCCGGGATCCAAATATATCAAGGAGCAAGTAAAGTGTTAGATGCAATCTGATAGTGTGCGACTGGAAATTCGAAGATTCAATTTGATAGCTTCTGGAAACTGTGTTTAAAGTTTATAGTGATTATATGGAAAGCCGTGTGCTATTTTCATTTTGTGATTTGTGATATATAAGTGGATACTCTTTACAGTGGACTAGTGGTCAAATTGCTTGTAGCAAGTTGACAGTGCCGTATATAGTGTATGTATATTCAAAGGATAGTTTATATTATGTATAGAAAAGTTTGTAGTGTTTTCTAAATATTGACCATTCAACTAACATCGATTCATTGTGTTCAAATTAGTGCGGACTTGCTAGGTATTAGACTTGGATATCTGAAGTGGGCATTTTGACCTAGCAATTGGAATTGTGCAATTAGCAGTATTGTGTTGTTGTGTTTAATGTTAATTGTGCAACGTTCCATAGGATCATTCATTGTGTTTTCATATTAGTGAATTAATTATTCTTTAAATAATGGAACATTGAGATTCAAAAGTTTACCGTTTGACATATATTCATTCTGTTTGCCGTGTGATAGTGATCATTTGGATAGTGTTTAATGTGACTTTGTGTTAGTTCATTTTGAAGCCAAAAGGATTGCGCTTCACATAGGAATATAAAAGTGATTGTGTTTTATTGATTCAAGGATATAATGTATACTTAAAGTGATTTCTTTGTATAAAGTTTAAAGTGCATTGTGCTAAATTGACGCTACCTTCATTTTAAATTCTTTGTGACCAATTACCTATATATTTTAGAAACGGGAATCAGGAGTTATTCCGGTAAATAACCTCTTTCGACCGCTCTAGGTTCTTTGCACGTTACACATGTAAGTGCATCAAATGATGCTAAATTCCAAAGTGAAATAAAATCGGTTTAGCTATTTTAATGTTTGAAATATCACCGATTAAAAAAAAAACAGTTATGTTTTATTCATATAGAATCTATGTAAAACGTACAGAAAAATAATATAATAATCTTCTTTAAATTGCGCGTTTATGAAAACGTATCCTACATTTTTTTCTGCAAAAAAGAAATGTTTTAAAGAAAGAAATTCCCGTTTTAATGGTGTAAATTTTATGTAGGGTCACGGAATTAATTTCGCCGGTATAAATAGTTGAAAACAGAATAGGCACGCTAGAAATTGATTTTTTTTTTCGATAAACCCGCCGTCAAAATAGCGACTTCGTCAATAAAAGTTATGATCTTAGGTGTGGATTGAAAGATGAACAAATATTCAGCGATCTATACCACGATCACGAACTCGTTGACCATATAAAGAAATTGAATCAATAGAATAGAAATTTCTTTAGCAACATTATATCAGTTTTTCAGAAAAATTGTAGGATACAGTTTGAAACGACTATAATTTATATTGAAAATTCAAATTATTTTACGTTCATTCTAGAGCAAATTTATAACGTTCACCGATAGAGGCGCTGATTTACGTACCTATCATCCTAAGTAAAGGAGATACGATGGCCAAGTGTGAGCCGGAGGCGAGTGGATTGTTAATCATGAATTTATACTTGGCCATTATTTCTCTTACTTAAACCATTGTTGGGACATTTCTGTAATCTAGAGATCAAGGGGATTATCGGCTATCTAATTACTGCACTGTTATGTTCGTAGTATATATTATGTCTCATGAAAGTTCAATCATTACCAAAGAAGAATTACATCGATGGTGTTGTTCTCAGAGTTTAATTTTTAAAGATTTCTAATTTTCAGATTAATATGTAAATTCCAATGTAATTCAGTAAAAATTGTGGTGAATAGTATAAAATCTCTTAACTTTATCAAAGAAGACTGAAGACTGAAGAACTAAAAATGTAAGTTTTGATTGTTTAATGAAATACGTTCTGTCGTAACATTTTTTTTTATATCTTAGGGGACGACCATTTGATTTTCAATGGGGGACCTTATGCAATTTTGCCCAGAAAATTTATTCATTTTTTTGACAATTTCGAATAAATTATTTATTTTCACCAAAATTTCGCATAAAATTATTCATATGTATTTTCAAAAAGAATTTATTCTTCAAATCAAAAGTGATTTATTTATTTTCAGGACAACTAGGATCAAAATATTAAGTTTTCCTTGCATAAAGATTAAATTATTCATTTAAGAAATCACACAAATCCCTCCCCTCCCCTAAAAATCAAATGGTCGTCCCCTTAATCTTAGGTTATACCTGCATGGATTAAGGGAGAGGACTGATTGTGTGTTATATTCGTTGATCTTGTCTATTTTAATTTAAAATAAATTATAGAAATATAATGTTGAATTAAATATATACAACTGAATCTTATTTTAAAAAAGAACTATATTAATTGAGCTCTGCAATTACGACACGGGCTAACGAGTAAGGAATCAACCGTAACATATGCACTCCGTAAGCATAAGAAAATAATTGTTCTCCATATAAGGGAAATTGATAATTTTGAAAAACAGTCGTCCTTTTTGTCATTATTTTAGTACTGAAATTACAACTTCGAGTTGTAAGTGAAAAAAAATGTATATCTAGTGGTGTTCCCCTAATTCTGGAGGATATATCGATGGCATTCATAAAATGTAAAATATATTCACAGTGACTTTGGAATTTTGTCATGTTTTGCGTCTTACTGGAGAACAAAGAAGTATTGCAATCAATTAAGAAGTTTTACTTGACACTTTAAAAATAGTCCAAAGCAGAGAAATAACATGGGTATAGTCACATAAGACTGCTTAGAGCCATTTGATATAGATGCATTTCCTGTCGTGTTAGAAAAATATGCCTAAAGAAATCATAGCCTTAAAGAGGTCAAGTCAAATACGATTCGACGACTGTATCTGCCCTTGTGTAAAATAAGGAATAACAGTACATTATTTGAATACCCCAGGGTGTCAATCGTAGATTTGATAACCAAAATGCAGTTTACAGGCGACGCGTAGCTGACCCCGAAAACGGATATTTTGACCGTCAAATCAAGATTGACGACCTTGAGTACTGTTATTGCGAATCTGATGCAATAAAACGATTTCATTTTCTATTTTTGACTTATGTGTATTTGTATCCATACAAGGAACCAGACTAAACAGGGAACTCCTTGGTCCCAGGTGTGTACATGGTGGAATCGACGGTCAGTTTCGATCAGTCAAAACTTCCGTTATATAAATATTGCATTAGAAAAAGACAATCACAGGTTGCAAGACCGTGGAAATATTCATAAAACCTGATGAACATAGAATGTATCAGTGTACATCTCTCATTAACTTCGAGGCAAAATATGAAATCTTTTTATCTCACATTTCGGTTTATCATCGATTGTACTTCATTGAATGGTTTGGGATCGTGAATATTATAAATAAACATATCAGCATTTTCATATCTTGTTAGTGGAAGACTCCAGTTGTAAGACTGGTACTAAACATTGGTATTCTAATGGGTGGTTTTTTACTGAGGATAAAGGTGTGCTGATATAGAGCAAATGCTTTATGTTATTCCTAAATCTAGTTTCCTTTAATCTTTCATTTCTGATTAACCCAAGTTAATAATTTTCCCTTCAGTGATATCAAGCATAAGATTTATTTAAATGAACTGGAGACTAAACACACCAGGTAGTACAGTAACACAATGAGTAAATCTACATCATTTCTAAATAAAATTCACTTTTGTATCGAAGTTTATTCGAACTCCAGTAATAGTGATACAGTAGATGCAAGTTTAAACCATCAGCGTTGCTAGATTTTTGGCTTTTCTGTTTAGCTCCTATTGTAAATTTGTTCTCTATCAGATATTACACAGATTTCGGTTTTGGATTTCCAAATATTTCGATTTGAACTTCACTGAAGAGACATACATTGCCGAAATGGCCACATGCAGAAACAAAATTCTCAGTCAACTTCGGTATTTTCTTATGTAGTGAAAACGCTTCTGTTTACAGGTGGATTGTGTTGATTTTTGCGGGTTTTTTTTTCATCCTACACTTATTGGCAAGTCCTTTTATGTCAGATGGCAAAATTGTTTAACAAGTCACTGAGTCCTCATAAACGGGTAAAACCAAATACATAAATCAACTGCTTACTTAGCTATATTCAACTACATCTTAAGACACCAAGGACAAATATCACTTAAACATCCTTTTGAAAACATGGTCTCCGATTTAAAAAACACCACATATACATATAACAGGTTTGGGGAAACCCCAGTTGGGATATATTGTTATATCTTGATTGGACATTTGACCTTTTTGCTATTTATAATATTTTCACATTTAAATGACGCGTTATGAAGCATAAAACATGAGAAACTTTGTGACTTTAGTCATCAAATGACATATTGTCATCTCCTTCATGATGCTGCATTACACCAGCAGAGACATTTTAAGAATGTAAAATATACATTCGATTCTGGCAAAATTAAAGATGATCACAATTATTACTGGTTAGATTATCGAGAGAAACGAGAAGTCGGTGAGATATTTTTTGATTGAATAAGAAGTTTAGTTTGTAAAAATGTAAAGATATCGAGGTTTCAAAGACTATTTTTACACCTTACGTTTTTTACAACATAGTATTTTTTAAGACAAGAACAAAGACAGATAACTCTGGAAGATATCAAAATTCATGTTCATATGACTTTTTTCTATTCTACATCTATATAATCAAAAACTTCCTTTCTTAAACTATCGTATTTTGCTAAATTTTACCGTAGATTGATATTTCCTCGAGAGAAGCAGCATAGAACGGTTGTTAACACTTTAAAGCTTAAGTTATCAAAGTGACTTTTTTTAATCATAAATCGATCTGCAGAGATTTGCATCATCATCCTTTTGACAATAGAAGTATATCCCCCGAAAGCTCTAGCTCTATACATTTATTATTTTTATGGATCCTTATGCAAATTTAAACCCCCAAAATGTAATTCACTAAAAAACTGGTCAAATATCCCAATCGGGATATAATCATATATCCCAATTTGGATATAATAGCCTAATTGAAATAAAATAACCCAAATAGGGTTTCTCCCAACCTGTGAAATGCTACAGAAATGGAAGAAACCGCTGTGTAAATTATATATAACAAAATCCCGAAGTGACTGATAATTTATTTTCTGCATATGCGCATATATATATATATATACAGACAAGGCCGTGAATTGAACAGGCTGAATGTTTAAATTGAATGTAAAGACGTAGTTATGTGACAAAGAAGTAGCAATAGTTTGAAAGAGTTAGATTTTTCAAGTGACTATTTTTAGGTTGAAAATTTTCCATTTCCACAAATAATTTTGCCCTTGACACTTCATCGACTCGGTGACTCTTATACAAGTATCTATTTAATGGGATTTAAAGGTATGTTTGTATATATCACTAACAAGGACAGTTTATTCATAGATAAAAAGCAGAAAAAATTCTACAGGAATTTATTGAATATTTTGTTGTTTTCTAACAATTGTTTTTGGTTGTTTGTTGATAAAAAGTAAAATAAGCGAACATGCTAAATAAGATTATTATTTTACTAAATAAATTATGAGAACTAAACCACCAGGTTTACGTAAATATCTTGTTTTATCAATGTCTTTTTCCGAAGGTGTATCGTATCGTGTTTGAGTTATGACCTTTTTTGCATACTTTCAGATGCATAGGCAAGTAAGTGCAAAAACAACAAAGCAAATTTTGAGAGAAAAAAAAATCAAAGGTTCGAAAACAGAAATTTCAATAACCAACAAAACAAAACAAAAAATAGAGTCTACTTCGTACTTTTTTTTTTTTTTTTTTTTTTTTTTTGACAAGTAAAATAATTGAATTCTAGTACCAAACAAAGCAGGGTAGAATTATGAGTTAGATTCAGATCTACTTGATATTCGACTGTCTTCGGCCATTTCGAATTTTTGCTTTTTCCGCGTTAAAAATTCTAATGATTATCCTGCATTTTTTCAAATGGGAACACAATGATAAATTCATTCAATGATATTTGTAAAAACAATATGTTGAAAAAGGAATGATAATCAACTAACAATAATATACATAGACATCACTTTGAAAATTGACATTTTTCACATTATTTTGACATCGAAAACAGTGAAAATTCCTTGTTCCTGTAGGTTAATTACTTATATTTTGTGTGTTGTTTGTCAAACAAAGTCAAATTCGGTAAAATCAATACCGGGAAGACTTGAATCTAGCTGAATATGTCCGCTTTCATTTCAGACAATGACATTTCATGTCTTTCAATGATGTTATGGTGATGGCCAAAGCATTTCTTATGGGATGAAATTAACCTAGGTTGAATAAGTCCATGACTCAGCAGATTTTGTGACAGTGTTTTTGCCCTATTAAAAATCACTGAACTAACTACATGATCGACAGTAAAGAATCAGCTGTGAAATGTACACTCCATTGCTTGAAGAATTGGGTATGTTATTGCTAAGGAAGGAAAAGTTCACAATTAAAATTATCATGCTTGTCATAGAGCTTAGATATCAAACGTCAATATACAACAAAAGATCTAGGTGCGAAGTTGAAATAGGTGTATCAGTTGTTTCGTTAAAGTCAAGCTCATTGGGATAGATCTGATGTAAGTTTTCCGTAAATTTTTGGATTATTTAAGGATAGAACATCGTCTTTGTAGCGGAAGCAGAAATTAAGGGACTGGGCTAAATGTTTTTGATTTCTTTATGTAAGCCCTTGTAAAAACTTGGCCTCATACGAGTAAATGAAAAGTCTGCTTGGAGTTGCGCAAAGTTAGTTCCCTTAGGAATTCCTATTGTCTGTTGGAAAACGAGACCTCCGAATTCGACAAGAATATTGTCGATCAAAAATTCTTACATTTTGATTACGTCAGTCTTAGTGTACTTTTTTTTTAATGAGCGTGGTTCTTAACAACATATGTTTTGTCTTTCTCTACTATTTCAAAGGTGTATCTGCATTTCTCGATTTCTAGTGCAGAAATATTAATGTTTTAAATCTGAAACTAATGTTCTCAGTTTATTGTGTAGCAGGATTGAATAAGAGTACAAAAATCAAAAGTTTGAATGCCATGGCAGTAAGAAAAGCTGTTTGAGGATAAATGTTCAAGGAGATCTTTCGAATTTTAAGAATCCACATTTGATTCACGCCGCTCGTAGAGTAAGCTTTATCACAGTAATTTTTCTGGCCATATTTGACTGCGGTCGACAAAGAAGTAAAGATTTGGTGGTGCATCTGGACGACAAACAAATGCCACACCTCTGCAAATGAACAAATCCAAATGTTTGGATAGAGCAATTAAGGAAAACCTTTCTGATCCTATCAAGATTGACTCATAGCAATAAATCAAATATAAATTATATTTTTCTGCATTTAGGTAGAACATTTGGATTAAACACTCTGAATGTCGCTAAATGGATTGCCCTATGAAAAAATACGAAATAACGAAATACCGAAGTTGCTGTGAATTGAATTGAAAGTGATATGTAGTTTTAACATGATCTTTGTTTTTTTTATTGGTTTGTTTTAAAAAGTTGCATATAACTTTGAAAGTAGTTTGAATATACTGCTCTTTGCACGGCACGAGGACTCAGTAAATATTTTACGAAAGGGTATGGAGTAAATGAACATGAGACCACAGTACAAATGTCAACTCCAACCGCAATAATTTAAATGAGCTGTATGGCCATTTCGGTAATTAATTCCTCACCAGTAGCACCAGAACCCAAACATAGGAAATCCTTAATTAAACAAAATGTTTAAAATGTATAAAACCAAACGAAATCCGAAGTATGTAACTAATTTACTTTTGTGGTTTAAGAGGACATAATCTGTACAAACATTCTTTAACAGAGGTTGCACACTTTTTTAAAAAAATTTTTGACATATTTGCATGCCAAAAGGGTAGCATGAAAAAGAAAGGAAAAATGTTGAAAAATCATAATCCAACTGCAAACACAAGAAATTGATTAAGAACTAGAATTCCAGATAAATTTTAAGTTGCTTTTAAAGCAAACAAAATTTATCTGGTGTTCCTGTTTACATCTACTGTATCACTGTTAGTGAAGTTCGAAGTCACTTCGATATAAAATTGAACTATATCAGGAACTATTTAAAATTTGCTGTAATGTCTGCTGTATTCAGTCTACAAGCCCCAACTCTTATGGTCTCTCATCTTGCGATTGTCTCGTTAAAACAAGATAACATAAGCATATTGTCGTCTCATATCAGATTTTTGGATTTGACCGATTTCTAGCTACGATTTCAACTTTAAGCTTTTTTTTTTTCAAACGACCGGAATGCATCTTTAGCATGACACGCTAACAGGTCTACTTTATTTTTCAAAATTGTGTTTTACCGGAATATTTACCACACTTCCTCTTACTTAAATAAAACTCAATACATATGACGGGTTCAGTTAATATATTTCAGAATTAGGACAATGCCTGGGCAAACGAATATCTAAGCAAAAATGATAAAAGGTTGAATTCAAAAATCAAAAATCCATCAAAAATCGAAAATCGAAAATCACGGCAATTCATATGAAAAAGGACATGAGACTGTTTAGCGACACTTGATATAGAAGTTAGAAAATATGCCTAAAGAAATCTTAGTCTAAAACAGGTCAAATCAAATACGCTAAGAAGACTTAATGGTAGATCTACCTTTCTGCAAACAAGACAATCATAGCTTGCGAGACTGTTGAAATATACTTATAACCTGATGGTGAACACTGAATTAACTGAGTGTATATTTCTCATTATAAGGAAGACAAAAATAGGATTTTTTTTATCACACATTTCGATATTTCGATTGTAGTGCATTGAATGGTTTACTATCGTATATATTATGAATGAACATATCAACATATTTTTTTTCAATGGAAGCCTCCAGTTGTAAGACTGGTACTAAACATTGATATTCAAATGGGTGGTATTTTAAGGGTTAAAGTGTGCTGATATAGAGCAAATCATTTATGTTATTTAAAATCTAATTTCTTTTAAATTTTTCATTTCTGATTAACGCTAGTTAATTAATTGTCCCTTCACTTATACTATGAATAAAATTTACTTTGACTAATAAACTGGAGACTAAATACACTAGTCAGTACAGTAAATCTACATCATTTCTTCTAGATATAATTCACTTTTGTATCGAAGTTTATTTGAACTTCAGTTATAGTGAAACAGTAGATTCAAGTTTAAACCTTCAGCATCTCTATATTTTTAGCTTTTCTATTTAGCCCCTATTGTAAATTTGTGCTCTATCAGATTTTACACATATTTCTGATTTTTGAATTTCCAAATATTTCTATTTGTGCTTCAATGAAGAGACATGCAAAGCAGAAATGGCCACATGCATAAACTAAATTCTTAGTTAACTTCGGTATATTCTTCAGTAATAAAAAAGCATGTGTCCACGGGTAGATTATGTTGTTTTTTGTGTTCCATCCTACACTTGTTGGCAAGGCCTCTTATGTAAGAAGGCAAGATGATTTAACAAGTCATTGAGTCCTCAAAAACAAGTAAAACTAAATAATGTAATTAAACTACTTTCTTAGCTATATGCAACTACATCGTAAGAAACAAATGACAAATTTCACTTAACCCTCCTATTAAAAACCTTGTCTCCGATTTAAAAACACCACATATACATATAACAGGTTTGGGGAAACCCCAACTGGGATATATGCTTATATCTTGATTGGGATATTTGACCAATTTTTTTATTTATCATTTTTTTACATTTCAAGATAATCACAATAATAACTAGTTGAATTGTCAAGGGAAGAGAAACAAGAAGTCAGTGCGATATGTCTTGATTGAATTACAATGTTAAAAAAATGGATAACAGGAAACACCTACAATGGCTGAAAATTATAATTACATGCAACAATCTGCAAGGGATTTACACAAGAAAAACACTTATAAGACAAAAGAAAAAAGACAAACGTAGACAACGACAGGAACTCGGGACAGCCGGACTTGGTACCGGCACTAACAAAAGTCAACGGTAGGGTTAAACTGCTTGAAGTTGAGTTTGTGACAACAATGCAAAGATATTGAGGTCTCTAATACTATGTATACACCCTACGTGTTGTACATTCATAGCACTGTAAACGTGGAAATTTTCGCGTGGGGGTAATTTTCGCTTATTTCGCGTTTGGAGATTTTACGCGAATACTGTGAAAGTAGTATTGTTTGTTGGGTTCCAATTTTCGTGGATTTCGTGGTTCGCTATAACCACGAAATTAAGTTCCCAACGAAATTCATTTTTTTCCAAAGGGTTTAATGCTTAAAATTCGAAACCACGAATTTAATTGCCCACGAAAAAGAAAATTTTATGACAACCACGAAAAATGATGTCCACGAACAAAAGTACATCCACAGTATAACCCCCGCGCAAATACTTTTAATAACAAACGTTTTACTATCAAACTTTGAAGATCCGCGAATATTATAACCACGCGAAAGTTTCGGGAATGACACTTCGCGAAAAAACCACGTTTACACTATTTTATTTCTACATTCATATATAAGAATATATTTTGTAAAACATGGACACAGAGAGAAACATCTGGAAGATATCAAATTCATGTTCATATGACTATTTGTCCATACTTTATGTATATAAAAATCAAAAACTTTTTTTCTTAAACTATAACATCTTGCTAAATTTGGCTGAGATGTCCTCGAGAGATGCAGCATAGAAGGGTTGTTAACACTTTATAGCTTACGTGACTAATTTCTTTTTAATCATAAATCGATCTACAGAAATGTATCATTATCATTTGGACAACAGAAGTATATCCCCTATTTTTATGGATCATTATACAACTTTTATGCCCCAAAATGTAATTTACAAATAACTGGTCAAATATCCGAATCGGGATATAACCATATATAGCCCAATGGGAATGTAATAGCCAAATTAGGGTTTACCCCAACCTGTATAATACTACAGCAATAGATAAAACTTGTTGTTTTACTTTTTATATATAGAGACAAAGACGTAAATTGAACAGGCTGGATGTTTTAATTGAATGTAAAGCCGTAGTTATGTGACAAAGAAGTAGCAAACTGTGAAATAATTATATTTAGTTAGAATTTTTAGGTTGAAAATTTTTCATTTCCAAAAATAATTTTACCCTTGGCACTTTATCGACTCCGTGACTGTTATATGTATTTAATGAAATTTAAAGGTATGTTTTCGTAGGAAAAGTTTGTATATATATCGTCAGCAAGTACAGTTTAATCATTGATCAAAATCAGGAAAATATGATAAAAGAATTTATTTGGTATTTTTTTTGTTTCCTAACAATGGTTTTTGGTTGTTTCATGATAAATATAAAATAGGCGGTCCTTCTTACAACGGTTACAATTTTACAAATTGATTATGGAAACGAGCAAGAACACAGTTTCTTTCAATTTTGTCGGTAGGTGAATCGAATATGAGTTCATTTTCCAATTTAACTATGACCTTTTTCGCAAACTTTCAGAAACATAGTCGAATAGATACAAAAACATCAAAGCAAATTTTGGGAAAATCAAAGGTGGTTTGAAAACAGAAATTTCAAGAATCAACAGAAAAAAATATCATACGTTTTTCGGCAAGCAACATTATTGAATAGAAGCGCAAAAAAATGCAGAGTGAAATTGTGAGTTAGATTCAGATGTATTGGAAACTGGTCTTCAGCCATTTCGAATTTTTGGAATTTTTTGCTTTTTTTTTTCTTTTTCTCTATCATTTTTTTTTTATTTTATTTTATTCTTTTTTTAATTTATTTTTTTTTTGTTTGAATATTGTTTTTCTTTTTTTTTATTTTGTCTTATTTTTTTGTTTTTTTTTCGTGTTTGTTTGCTTGTTTTGTTTTAGTTTTTGTTTTTGTTTTTGGTTTTGTTTTGTGTTTATTTACATTACATTCAAATCAATGTTTGTAACATTTATTTTCATAAAAAATAGTGTGTTTGGTAATGGTAATAAAAAATGTTCATTTCATTTCCTTGTCGGTCTATAACTAACATTTTATAATTTTTGTTTGATTGTTCAAACAAATGCTAGACCTCTGCACATAAACGAATGCCAATGTTTGGAAAGAGTACTAAAGGAAAACCTTGCTAGTCAATATCATATCAATATCAATAGTGAATCATAACAATAGATAAGATATTACTTATATTTTCCTGCATTTAGAGAGGATGGCAATGAAAGTGATATGTTTTAACATGATGTTTGTTTTTCATTGGTTTGCGTTGATGAAGTTGCATAAAACTTTAAAAGTAGCTTGATCTTCGCCAAAAGGACTCAGTAAAGTATGTAAGTAGATTTTTTTTTCACTTGAGAGGACTCATAATTCTTTACGAACATTCTTTTTCACAGGGATGGATATTTTTTTTTTCATTTCATAACATACTTTTTTGAATGCCAATAAGGGTAGCATGAAAAAGAAAAGAAAAAAGCTTGAAAGCCATGATACAACTGCAAACACAAGAAATAGGCCATATCCGAGTTCTGGTATTAAGATTTACCAGCTGTTGTTTGTCCGCCCTACGTCACAAACATGTCCGCCCCATGTGACCAGTTCAATGACGTTGTGTGCTTTGTGACGTGACGTTTTCTATAATGTGACGTGTTGAAAAATGGTCCGGTAAATCCTGATACCACAGCTCGGATATGGTCTATTGACTAAAAAGTTGACTTGCAAATGGATTAAAAGTTGCTTAAAAAACAAACAAAATTGACCAAGTGTTTTTGTTTGCGTCTTCTGTTTCACTGTTACTGCAGTTTATTTCACTTCGATCTGAAAGTGTATTGCATTAGAAACTAATGAAAATTTGTTGTTATGTCTGGTGTATTCAGTCTACAGTTCTCTCCTCGCGATTGTCTCGTTAGAAGGAAACATATAGCACTTAGTCGTTTTATCTCAGGTTTTTGGACTTGACCTGTTCCTGGCTATTTTAAGCTTATTATTTTTCACATGACAGGAATGCATCTTTAGCAAGACACGCTCGCACATTTCGTGTAAACAGGTCTACTTTATTTCTCAAAGTTGTGTTTTACTAGAATATGAAACTTGAATATTTACTACACTTCCTTTTACCATATTAAACATATGACGGATTCATTCACTATATACTTATGAATTAGGTCTATAATTTAGCAAACGAATACCGAAGCAAAAATGATGAAAGAGGGAATCCAAAATCACAGCAATTCATACCCAAAACACCAATTCGTCATTCCAGAAAGTAAAGAATTGTGGGTAATTGTGATTGCATTCGAAATTTTGCTATATAAACAATCGATTTTCGACCAATGACGTTACGTTAAATACGTTTTTGACCAACCAAAATATGTTGGTGCACGCTCTACCTACAATGCTTCAGTTTCTGAAACTGCAAATTGAGACATCATAGCAAAGATAAAACAAATAAACAAAATGAACGAGAACGCCACAAAATTAAAGCATCAGCGGTGTGAACCCCTACAAAAACTGGGGTATCATCAGCTCTTCCGGAAGGCTAAGTATGTTCTGCTCAAAGGGTGGCACAAATGACAAAGACACAACTGAAATACTAGATCTGCATCTCTTTTTACTTTCATCTCACACTTGACGGACATGGTCATGTATATTCTAAAATCTACGACAGAAGGGAGGAATTTAATTTAGGAATTATCAATTTTCCTAATATGGAGTTGGGAGTAATATTCCTATTTCTGCTCCTTACGGAGTGTATATTTCACGGTTGATAATTCATGAAGCGTGAGCTAGCACCAACAATTCGGACTCTCACCTTCGACAAATTATCTCCATGATAACTGCCTAATTAAGCAAAACAATCCGTCTCAAGCGATCATTGAAAAGTTTTTTAATTCATTTATGTAGAAAAATTCTTAGTTTCGGCCCGAATTGTGACTCAAGATCTTTGTTTCACTTAGTGCGATAAAACATTTCTGTTAGTTGTCTACCAATAGCAGTTGTTGCTACTGGAAACAACTGCAAAGGAAAGTGAGGTTTTCGGATCCTGACAATTATCTTCCATAATTTTGTTATTACCTTCCATCAGTATAAAAACATTGCAATAATTGGGTACATTTTTATTAATTTTAGCGGCAACCATAATTGAAATATCCTCCGAAGTATAGACCAATATCTTAATATAACTTGAATCATATAAATAAAAATATGTAAAATTCGTCTTCTTTATAGCTTCTAAATCAAGTGGTTCTGTTTGGCAAAATAATATTTCTCTCAATCATTCAAGTTGGATTCATTTACTAGTCTAATGCAACTTCTTTTATGCTTTTTTATAAAAGCCAAAAATGAATTTGTTATAAAGTAGAAGACAATGGAAAAGTTTTACTTAAATCTAATTTTGAATTATTAGAGATTTAAGGTATGCCTTTTTTATCGAAATTGCAATAACCTATATATCCATTATCAGACTTGTTGATGTAATAAAATAACAAACTACTGAAGTTACTGAAAATTTAGTTTCTGCATATGGCCGTTTCGACAACTCATGTCTCTTAAGTGCAGATAAATCTTAAAATTTCGAAGATCATAAACTCAAAGATGCTTTAAAATTGATAGACAACAAATAAGTAAATATTATCTTAATTCAGAGCCAAAATCAACTAAGGACAGAGCTTTGGATGGGGAAGATAGTCTTAGTTTGTTTTTTTTTAAATATATATATATATATATATAAATTTAGATATTCTAAGTTTCCAATTAGAAACGGCTTTCAGGTCAGCACCGAAGTACTAACGACAAGTTAGTGAAAATCACTGGGGCGATGCCTCTGCATGTGGACTATTAGTCCCCGAGGGTATTCACCAAACCACTCATCAGTACTTCGGTGCTGGCCCGAAAACCGATTTTATTCAGAAACTTGCAATATCTAAATGTAACATTTTTTTTTTCAAAACTAAGGAGTATCTCCCTCTTGCATAGTTCTGTCCTTAGCTAATTCGCTTTACTTTTTTATCCTATTTGGAATTTGTTCTTTACCAGCTTTCACACATATTTCGAAATATGGATTTTCAAATGCTTTGATTTTATCTGCACTGAAGAGACATAAGTTGTCGAAATGCGCATATGCAGAATCTGAATTAACAATAACTTCGGTATTTTGTTGTTCACTTTGCTTTTGTTGTTTTTGTTTAAAGAAAAAAGTTTGTGATCTTTGCAAAGTAAAGTTGATGTATACATACAGTAATAGCTAGTACTTCATTATAAGAGAGTCATTTAATACGTGATATTTGCAGCTTATTGTAGTTTACAATAAGAACTTATTATTTCCTCCTTTGAAAAAGATCAAGACTTCATATCACCAGCCTCACGGTTTCCATTGCTTTTGGCTTAATGTAATTGAAAGTCGTGAATTGGTAAAAATTGTTTTCGTTTTTTGCATACATGATAATGTACATTTCCCCTTGAAACTTTATGTCACTATAAAGGGAAAAGTTACAATGTCTAAACATTTTAAATTCTATAACGAATGAAAATTATGAATATCGCCGTCTCTAGCTTAATTTGGCACTTGTTCTAGGTCATTAATATTATTTCTGTCAGTTATTAAAAATCATTTAGATTTTTAGTCCTCCAAATTAAAGATTCCCTTTGCACTGAAAAGTCATCAATTGCATATTTATTATAGTACTTTTGATAGTCACAATTATTGCAATTAAGGTTTTAAGTTCCACTCATCCAAATGATACCTACAAATAAATTTTATAAATGGAAAGAACCTTCGAAGAAAGTGTAAGGAAGGGTAAAACTTACAAATACATATTGATGTACTATCTACAAGAAAACATAGAAACAAACTTCAAAAATGGTATTTTTCGTAAATTCTGGAAGGATATATGCAATTGTTAAGTCCTAGTGCTAAAGTACTCTTTATATCTTCAGAATGTTTTTTAAGGTAACTACTTTCGCTTTCGAGGTTCTTATAATCAGATATTTATGTTTTATTTTTTTATAATCGAATTAAAATGTACATTACTACAAAGTGAAATATCAATGTTTATTAACTTTGTTTAAATACTTTTGTATATACTTACGGTATAAATAACAATTCTTGTCTTCAACATTAACCACAAAATATAACCATTAACTTTGCTATGACGTGTATATATAACCGATATATATATTTATGTTTACACAGATATATGACAATTTGGAACAGTGCCTAATCCGCGAAGGACTAATGTATTTAAACCCTCAAAAACATACCTCGCGTTCGTTTGGAACATACGAAGGCGAATAAAAACCCTGTTTGAAAAATGGTTCAAAATCAGACACGATAGATCATCAGTAGTCTGCCTGTTTTTCTTTTTTTTTCTGTGGAATAAAGCTCAAATCACATGTTTGCTTAAAAAGAACACGCTGAACTTGATATTTGCCTTAACTAAATACACCGACATTACTAAGGATTATAGTAGCAAAGTTAAAAATATTTACACCTATTCTGGTGGATTGTGAGTTCCTAAGGACACGTATTCGTCAAATATGAAGCAATTCAAGATTTTTATCTTGAGTGCGGCAATTGTTTATAAAAACTCATGATTAGCTCTCCGGTCAGAGTAACGCGACACACTTTATCAGGTTTACTCTTCTTTATCTGCAATAATTTTGTGTCGCTTTATTAGTTTTGGCAAAAAGCATGCAGAAGCTAAAATTTTTTGTAACACTAAAAGGGGAAAGGGGATAAAAAATTATTTTCTCCAAAACTTTAAACTATAAATTTAAATCTATGGTCCACGAAATTTCATGATTTACAGCAAACAGTGCAGTTAATTTCCCTCTAACAGTTAAAACAAAGCTAACTTTAAACAGAACACAAACAAAAACTGATTGAAAAACAGTTAACAATTGATTTATTACATCAAAACTATGTAAAACTAGCTAAAAAGCCAAAACACATTAACAGAAATGGTCTCTACCCAATCACTAAAGTACATCTCCCTACAGTAGAGCTTTGTCATAAGCATATAGAAGGCATTCATGTCCTTTAGAATAAATGCTGTAGATGGGATGTTTTGGCATCTCTTGACTTTTGGCGTTTACATTTATTTAAAGAGAAGAGTATAAGTTTTCGGAATAAATATAAAGACAGGGTAATGCAATTTCAGTTTTAGTGCATATTACAATTAATATCTGACTAGAGCTTTGATAGTACAAATGTCTCCAGGGGTATTCACCTGCCCAGAAGTCAGACTTGTCTAAGATGGACATTTAACCTCAAGTTTTATAGAGATTTACTGTTTTTATCAAAACAAACCTTTTGAAAAAAGCGATGCTTCGTTCTGTTTATTGCATTCAGCAGATATCTTTTGTAATGGATTTTGGCCTTCTATTTTGACATATGAATACTTCTTTCTGACTATTTTTGGATCATGACTTTCCATAATTATTTGGTTATAATACTGCTGATGAGGGCTTTCTTCCCGAAATACGTGTATAGCATAACAAAATTTGCTGTTTCATATGCAAGTTCGGTATTTTTTAGTATTCCATCAAGACAATATCAGTGCAGTTAACAAATTTGTTGATTTCATATGTTCAATGTCAATAATTCATATTTCTTCTCTCGAAAAGTTTTTGTTTTCAAAAGAAGTTTGAATTTTTTTAAATAATTTTCGTTTTGTTATGTTGCATCACTTATTGAATGTAAATACACAAGTTTATAATATTTTCTGTACCAACGAGATAAAAATATGGGTAATTGCTACTTGTACTTTTTTGGTACACAAATATGACTTCTTGACGTCGTTTGATTAAGCGAATACTTCGAGAATTTGTAAAATTTCTCTGGATGTTAATATAAAATTTCTGTTTCCTAAAACTAAGTCTAAGGTTATTTCCTTTTTTTTGTTTATTCCCAAAATCGATAATCATAAGAACATGTATAAAGGGAAAAGAAAACAAAAGTTTCTACTGAATATTATTCGTATTCCCAATATTTAATGAAAAGATATGGATATTGGAATGGTTAAGATGCCATAAACTGTACATTGTTTCCTTTGTAAATGCCAAAGTTAATATTATACACGTTACTGTCTTATCATTAGATTTTCCACGAAATAGTTTCATTGCATATTAATATTCAATTGTTTACAGGTCATACACTGTACTTTACCTTTGTCCTCGTTATAGATGAAATGATACATACACGTTTCATTCATTTATCTAAATTTTCTGCAGAATAATTTAATTGAATATTTATATTCAAATGTTTAGATATCACTAACTGTACTTTATCTCTCTATATTCATTTAAGTTGATTTTCAGAATTATTTTTTGAATTTTAGTATGTATACTTAGCGAGACAAAGGGATCGATTACACCATTTAAATATTATTTATAAGAATTTTAAGAAAGTGTAATACTGCTATTTGTGTCACGTCCGTTACATCAGACCCAAATGTAGTGATCACGTCCATATCATCATCACTCATTTTTCTTATGAACTCATTGATACGGTGCAGGGTATAAAGGAAAATAGATGTAATAAAATTACCAAACAGAATTCTCAAGGGCCTATTTCTAAAAGGCAAAAAGGCAAAGTCGATGCAAAGCAACAAGAGAATTTTCAAGTGTAATGGTCCTGACTTGGTACTTGCATTTCAAAATTGGTTAAACCGGTTACCAGTTTTATGGTGCGCAAAACTTTCCCTTCCCTTGCGAAGTGTCAGGTATCAACTAAACATCAATTGCTTATGAAAGGTCTTAGACAATAAAAAGAAAGGGGGAATAGACAATAAAAAGAAAGGGGGGAAATGAATCATGAATAACATTTCGGACCGAAACTTCACATTTTTCAACAAGGGACTGGTATCTATTAAAGAAACAATGAAAGGAAATGCAGTAAATGTACATTAGACAAAGTCTCTAAAAATATATGGTCAAAACAAGCAGAGGAACAACGCTTTTATTGCTCTTTATTTTGAAGTCACCATGAGGGCCTTAAACAATGACCTTTGCTCATACCTCTGAATTTTTCGAAGCCTTTGATTAATAAGGCGGTCAAGGGAATAACTATAACTTAAAAGGAAGTCTGCATAATTGATGCTAGCTCTAGCGTAACGAATCCACTGTAAAGAATACACTCCGTAAGCAGGAGAAGTTGGAATATTGCTCTCCACGTTAGAAAAATTGAAAATAAGTCATCCCTTTTGTCGTAGATTTTAGTACTGAATGAACCATTTTCGTCAAATTCGAGATGAAAGTCCATGTAGATCTTCCGATTTCTTTCGTTTCCTCTATCTCTGATTCCGGAGGACTATTGATGGAATTCGTGTAGAAAAAGGTTCGTTATTAATGAAAAGAATATCATCAATGTACCTAAAAGTGAGATTGATTGATCTAGCATCTTTAATTTTATGAGACATTCAATTTCATACGAGAATAAGAATTGTGGATTGTTCTGTTTATGGCATTTAAAATCTACTTTTTGTTCATTTCCAGTTTGATGGAACTGAGATTACCAATAATTCAGAAAACGCGTCACAACAATTTCTTTCATTACACAGGCCAGTCTCCATACGTTGTTTACTTTGCTTAAATCATCAATATGTGTAAGACCGTGTGTAAAACCTTTACTATCAGACAAATTAAATGGGTCAAATCATTCACTTTTAACCGAGGTATAATTTAGCCGTGTACCAAGTTGTTTGATCGTTTTTTTTTTTTTGTGAGACTCAACTTTCCTGCTCTATTAGTAAATTCAATAAATACCCAAGTTGCATAACAACGGAAAATTTCGTTATGCTGTACACGTCTTGCAATGACAAACCTCTCCCCAGCTGCATTAAAATCAAGAAATATCGATTGCCATAATACAAAAGTAATGAAAAAAAGTACTCGTTACCAAAAATATCGAAATAGAGGGGCCTATTGCATTACCAAGGACATTCACCGAGTGCAATACCCGGAATAAAGCCTTAGTATTTTTAAGGTGTGACAATTTTGATAAAGCAGTAACTTTCTATAAAATGCAAGAAATTTTTTCATGTCATACAAGTATGACTATTGGGCTTGCGAATACCCTCGGGGACCTCTTAAGCATTTCATTATTAAGCTTATTCATTGCAAAATGACAACGACAAGCTTGACTTATATATGATTGTCCAAAAGAGTTTCAACCGTCTTTATTTACAATCCAGATCGTGTGAGTTGAGAGATACGATTTTCACATGGAGCTAAAAAGTATTTGGAATTTTAATAAGTTGTGACATCAGATAGGCTATTTGGAACAAATGTAGTAGAAGATGAAAAAGAACGGAAAAAAACGAGGAAAAAGAGAAGGAAATAAGTAAGTGAAAAAAGGTAAAACAGACAGTTCTTCTTAATTGCCATTTTTCAGTAAAGCAGCCTCTGTCAAAAAGTGAGAAGAGAGTTTTTGGAAAAAAAGATGTCACAGGCCCGCAGAATTATTAAAAAACCAACTTAATTTGTAGTAAAAGGAGGCAATAAGATGGTTGTGAAAGAACCAACTGCACTTAGTACATAGTTTACTGTTTATATCTTTCAGGAAATTCAAACTATTTTGTAGCATATGAAATTCATTTTTCATAACTACAAAGGTAACATTAGTTATATTTTTTATATCATAGACAGTTCCAACAACTTTAATTACTACAATTTCCCGTACTGCTTTATTGTGAGACAAACCAGTTTTCTCCCATGAACTTGTACCTTTTCAAAATCATTTATTCTTATATAAATGTTATTTCATGTCTGTCAGGAGAACAGAGATAGTTATAGAAATTTGGATGAATTAAAGTAATACCCATAATTAGGGTTACATGTACAAGAGATAAACAAGAAACACCTTAATTAGATTGCTTTATTGAAAACTCTAATTAACAATGATTAAGGGATATAGAGTAAATGCAAATCAGACAAAGTCACTACAAATACATGGTAAAAAAGCAATGGAACAACGCCTCAACTGTTGTTCTTCATTATTCTTTAAGTTACCATGAGGCTTTCAGCAATGAGCTTTGTGCTTACATCATAGTAAGTTCATGACGGTCTAAGCACCGACTCGGGCGGAATTTATTGCTAATTGTCGAGCAATGCCACATCCATGTCTTATTTAGCTTATTCGTGCGAGATTGTCAACAAACTGACACTTTATTGACAAAGTGCTTTCACAATAACTGTCATCCATTGCCCGATAATAGCACTAGGGGCCTAAGCTAGTGGGCAGATACAACAAATTTACAGTTTTTAAACATATTTGAGTTTCTAGTCTTCCAAACGTTTAGATTTTATCTTCACTGAAGAGACATAAGTTGTCGAAATGCAGAAAGTAATTCACAGAAACTTCGGTATTTAGTTATTTATTATAGACAGAAAAAGGGCGCTCACCAAGTCGATTGTTAATTATATAAAAGTGATATGTTGGCATTATAATCAGTTGGTCACACTAACATTTGGAAATATAAGAGAATTATATTCTTGATTTAGGGCATTTAAATGTTATATTCTGCAAATGTGTCGGAAGATATGATTTTCTTCTTTTAAGTATTTGCATGTTTGTAACTCAATGTTACAACGGATATCTCTGACGTTGACTAAACCATTATAAACAAATAACTAAATACCGAGGTTACTGTGAATTCAATTTCTTCATATGTGCATTTCGACAATTTTTGTCTCTTCAGTGCAGTTAAATCTAAACGTTGAAAGCCCATAAATTCAAAGATGTTTAGAAACTGATTGAAAACAAGCAAATAACCAATATGATCTTAATATGAAGCCAAAATCGGCTAAGGACAGAGCTTTGCATGAAGGAGATACTCTTTAGTTTTCAACAAAATTTACAAAAAGATACTGTAAGGTTCTAAATGGAATCGGCTTTCAGGTCAGCACCGACGTACTGACTACTGGGCTGGTAAATACCCTCGGAGACTAACAGTCCACCAGCAGTGTCATCGACCCAGTGGTCACAAATAACTGAATACCGAAGTTACTGTGAATTTAATTCCTGCATATGAGCATTTCGACAACTTATGTCTCTTCATTGCAAATAAAATCTAAACGTTGGAAGACCATAAACTCAAAATGGTTAGGAACTAATAGAGAACAAGCAAATAACCAATATGATCTAAATATGAAGCTAAAATCGGCTAAGAACAGAGTTTTGCATGAGGAAAATACTCCTTAGTTTTCAAAAAAATCGACCCAGTGGTAACAAATAAATAAATACAAAGTGTTGAATTTTTTTTAAGTTGTTAAACATTGCTTCATAAGTTCTGCATTTATCAGAACTGTACTATTTGTTATTTACAGTCTTTCCGTACAAAACAATGAATTATAACAATTTGTCAACGTTATGAAGTTGTAATTGGCAGCAAGGAAAATACCCATAATAAGACATTATTTTCTCGTTTTGATTTTTTATTTATGAACTATTATACTTGTTTATTAAGATCTCAACCTATATATGTTTATGATATAAAAATGTCAAAATTATTTGCAATAATGTCTTTATTGTCCTCAATGACACCACATTCATCAGGGATAATGAAACCACCATAAAGTCTATTACATAAAATGACAATAGTTACAGCTTTGTCATATATCCTTACATTCGTTTTGTTATAAAACACTCAAATTTTAATTAACCGTGTATAGATTTAAAGCTACATAAAACATATACTATTGCTTAACGAAATAAATAGAATGTCACCACACGGATTTGAATTGCATTGAAAGGGAGATAACTTCAATACTTTAGTTAAAGTCAACTACAGTTGTCTTCCATACAACATTTTTACTCATGAAATTATAAATACAAGTTCTTAAAGTATAAATGAAAATGATTAAACATCAATGTTTGTAAAATCGAGAGTTTCAAACATTATTCGTATTTCCAATATTTAATGAATTCTAAAAATATTTTCAAAGGAAATTACGAAATTGGTGGATTGTCAATGAGGTCCTTTAATAACGTTATTATTTTCAGTCACGTTTGTCGAAAACTGTAATAGGACAGGTAATATCAATCCTTAGGATGCAGGAAGCATCATCTTTTCACTTCACCAGAATTCTACTTAGTTTAATGTTTTATTAGCTGAAGCTATCAATTATTGTACATTGTAGTTACTTTCGGCTCACGGTGAATTTGTCCAAAAACTAGAATCTTTCATGCTATGGCTGTTTATTTCCTTGTTAATTTCCGGTATTTTTTGTCGACATTAACTACGTTGAGAGTTCGTGATTTAAGAACGAATTTCCATTATAAAGACGTTGTGTATCAACGTGAATCAAAAGTATAAGACATAGATGCTTGCAGTAAATTATAACTTTCTTGCTTAAAATGGTCCTCCATGAAATCTGAAAATAATGTCCTGAAGCATCGTCAGACTTTTTACAATTATGTTCATGATGCATGCAACAGGTAAATTTACATTTTGAAATCTGATTTTGCTGTTTCTGAATTAATTGATAATGCACTACAGTTTCAGCCACTATATTTAGAAAACTTCATCTCTGAAATTAATAATTTTAAATGCAGATTTATTTTAATACATTTGTTTAAGGAGATTCTGGATATATATGACCATGGTGCTTAATAACAAAATACCGAAGTTACCGTAAATTTTGTTTCTGCATATGCGCATGTCTCATCGGTGCCCATAAAATCAAATCAGAGAATCTTGTTTTATACTCTGTCTACATGTGACAAAAGGTGCGATGAGAAGTTTTTTCCGTATTGTTTTATCAATTTCTCCTGTAATGCATAACCCTATTTGCGGAAATTTGTGCAAAAGTAACTATTGTAGGGTTTGTCATCTAATTCCTGGTTGGTGTGATTATGCCAAGTTCTTTACAGCTTTTGTTATTTATAGAATATAACCCGTTTCATTACAGTATGAAAGAACATTTTCAGTTCCAATTTACTCCCATCTCGGACAAGGGAATCCATTGTTTTCGCGGTGCAAGATTTTTCTGCCTTACACAAAATGTAAGACAAGCTACACACATTTAACCCGCAAATATTTGACGAATATATTCGGCTTAGTCTACATTAATCGAAAAGTATGTCATTTAATGCAATTAAATTTAACATCGATTGCATTTGAAAAACAAAAATTAAACTTAAACAAACAATGAATGCGAAAATCCTTGGTACCGAAATAACCCCGAGATCGGACGCGTTCTCCATGCATTATGACGTCTGGAAAAGGGATGTAATTCACTGATGTCAATAATGGCGTTTCGACGGTAGTTTGATAATTTTTTAAATTCGGGGAGGGGGGTAATCAAACACCAGCGAGAGAGCCAGACAAAACATTTCAGACACCCTTGGGTAAGATTTCTAGCGTCTCGGACTCAGCCGTCCGAGAACTTGAAATCATACACTTGGGTGTCTGAGATTTTTCTGTGTGGCACTTACCCTGGTGTAAAATTCATATAATCTTAACATGAATTTCTTAAAGGAAAATCATCTTGCAAATGTTCCTTTTCGGATATCAACTGTTGGTTTTGCTTATTTACTTTATAAACGAAATCTCCAACCATCTGCTTTGTATCCTTGACAATTTTCAATGATCCTCTGAAAGCAACTGTGTTCTTGTGCTGCTAGAAACTTTATAATTCGACGTCCAAATCGCACAACGTCTCTCATTTTCTCTAGTATATTTGAGTTGTTTGACACTTACTATATACAGACTCCTTTGTTTTTATTTCACAAAACTGCTTAATATTCAAACTGCAATGTTTGATTGATACCATCATCAATATTCTTTTCACAAATTCTTAAGACATTATAGGGATAACGATTCATATTTTTTCGCGGCCAAAGGACAAAGGAATCTCAATGATCTCAAAATAAAGTATGTTTTAAAATCTTTGTGTACATATAATCTTGTCTTGGTACATGCACTTCAACCCCCAAAAGCAATTAATTTTTATCACTGTGTCCATTGAATATTTTTATTACAACCGGGAATTATTTATGAAATTCGCGACATACCTCTTCTTGTACGCAAGTTTACTAAGCAGAGCAAAAATCTGTGAATTGAATGACGTTTTCACTAAATATTGTATTCGCCTATTTCTTTAGTAATCTTGACATTTTGTCGATTGTTCACTTCCGTCGCCTTGCTCTCTCTATTTGTTCAGAAAGAAAGATACAAACATAGAAAAGTTTTTCTAGAAGGAAGATAAATTTTACCACTTTATTTCATGTTGTTTCAAGGTGTGTTTATTGAGGTCTTTCACCACATGTGAAAGACCTTACTGTAATTCTTCCGATTTTAATTTTTCTTTTCTTCCGCCGCACTAAAGCATCAAAACTACGCGACATATCTGTTCGATACTTAGTGTGATAAATCGACATTGCTTCAGGACCTCCAAAATGACGCAAGATATTGAGCTATTTTTAGTAACTTAGTTATTTTCCCGAATACGGTTTACCTTGTTAGGGGATAAGCTCAGAAACCATAACCGAAATCAAAAATCTGAGGTGGGGAAAATGTTACATTCATCCAAAGGATGATTTCATGCGAAAAAAATTTTGTGGGTCGCGACCCCGGTTACGCGTTTTTGACCCCTAAATAAGCAAATTTCTCAAAGTTATCGGATTTCCACCAAATTTGGTTTCTAGGTACCTTTCATGGTACTGATTACAAATCCGAGGTCAAAATTTTTTTTTCGTCCGGCATTTTCAAGATGGCTGCCTTTTGAAATTCTGTTATTGCGATATCTCGGAAACGAAAAAAAAATTATGAAAACATTATATTGCAAAAATACATCTTTCATTGTGATCTGCATTTGATTCAATTTAACAAAAACTCTGTGATGAACCCTTTTTGAGTTATAGCCCTTGACGCGTTTCGGCAATTCGGTTTTTTTGCGAATAACTTTTAAACGCTTACAGATGATATGTAAACATATATGTTTAAAGTGATCAGTAAGAAAATACCTTCAATTTGAGTACTAGGTTGTAGGTCATCGGTGACCTTTGACCTTTACCTTTTACCTTGTTCGGGGATAAACTCGAAACCATAATAGATAGCTGAAAAAATATATCAGCAAAAATGTTCAGCATGTCAAGAGCTATATTTGTTTCATTTGGACCGAAACTCTCCTATGACTCCCTAAATTGCACTTGACGCGTTTCAGAAAATGTTTTTTTCACATATAAGTTTTAAACCGATACAGAAATATAGTCAAGTAACATATCAGATTAATCAGTAAGAAGAGACCTTCAGTTTGACCACCAGGTCAAAGGTCATCAAGGTCAGAGGTCAAGGTCATAGCCGATTTTTTGGTTTTTTCGTATATCTCAAAAACTATTAAAGATACAAAGAAACTATAAGAATTTGAAATGTTCAGTTCAAAATGATCGACAAAATGGGGTCAAGGTCAAAGGTCAAGGTCCTTGGCAACAACGTTATTTGCCATAAAAATCCTTAGTAACGATATGCAAAAAGTTTTGTAATGTTGTAAAGAGGAAATAAAATATATTGCCAACCGGAAGTGACTTTCTTGTCCATAGCAACAAGCTTATTTTTCGAAAAGTCCTTAGCAACCATGGGGCAAAAGACTAATAAAGGTCAGAACTTTTGTTATTATCACATTTTTGACTGAAATAGACATCACAATGAAACTCAAACATGTGATCATTGTGAAAACTAGTGAAAGACCTTGCAATTGTTCTTTTAATTGTCATTCTTTTTATTCGAAGAAGTCAGTATCCCTACCAAAGTTTTATGCCTTTTATATGAAACAGATGGCTTGTTTGCAAAAAAATATTTTGGGCTTAAATTGTATGGGTCTGCAAAAATAGTTTGGTTTTGTTTGCAAAAATAGTTTGGGTTTAAATTGTTTAGGTTTGTTTGCAAAAATAGTTTGGGTTTGTTTGCAAAAATAGTTTTGATTTGTTTGCAACAAATGCTAATGTTTTACTAGGCACTTTTTTTTAATCTTCCTGACGCGTGGCATGGCATGTATTTTGTTGAAAACGCCAGGATAGCCTCCGTTTGTAGCAACTCTTTATAAAGTTCAATATTGAGACTGAAAGAATCTTTCGTTACTTATGTTTCTGATTTGTGTAGCGAATGTGACTTATTGCCTCGCCATTGTTGAAGCTGCACACCGACTATGACAGCATTGTATCTTTTTCTATCAAGTTCAATTAGAAGCTTTGTGTAGCTCACGAATTTAGATATCCAACATCATTTAATCATTTGTTTTCTTTCTTTTTAATAATACTGGTTAATATATATCATAGGATAAACTTTAATTCTCAACCAATGAGATTGCTGTCACAGTCGTATTTCAATATCAATTATATATAAAAATACTTGAAAATGCTTGATTATAAATTTGTCATTCGTGCAACAGTTCATTACTGAAGTGTCAAAATAAAGTGCCTTGATAATTTTTTTAAATAGAAGCCTCTTTATAATTAAAGAAAAGTTTCTGCTTTAGCAAAGTTTTACGCAAATTTGGTATGATGTATAGAATGTATTTTGTTGAAAACGCCAGGGGAATAGCCTCCACTTGAAGTCTTTTTTTATAAAGTTCAATATTTAGCCTGAAAAATCTTTCTCATTTGTGTTGCTAATATGTCTTATTGCCTCACCATTCATGAAGCTGGTAAATACTATGACATCATTGTATGAAAAAGATGGGAAATGGGGTGAATGTCAAGGAGAAAACATTCATTTTTCCAGGTTAGAACAACCCTAAACAAAGCATATAGGGTCACCGTATGGTGTTCAATGCAATGAGGAACCCCACACCATATAGCAAGCTCTAAATGGCACAAAAAGTAAAACAATGAATAAATGAATGGATCAAACCACATCAAGCCACATCCAATAACCTGAATATCATGAAATTAAAATTCAATAAGAAGACAAGAACAAGCCAATGACCAATATATGCCTAACTTGAAATATAAGCCAAAAATTGCGACGGGGTTAACTCTAACCCTATTAATTTTACCGCTAACTCAGTGTTTATTTGTCAATCGAGCTCAAGAAATAGAAATAGATATACAACATCATGTAATCCATATTTTATTGTTATAATATAGATTAATTGATGGAATAAGTTAAGATAAACGTTAATTCCCAATTTAATGAGATTGCTGTCACAGTCGTATTTCAATATCAATTTTATTTTGTTACATATATATTGATTTTAAACTTATTTTATTCATTAAAGAAAAGGATTGCGCAACAGGCAAAGCCTATACAAGCCCTCTCCCATAAAACATGCAAAAAGTATATAATTTAGATATAAACAAAAACAAGTAAAAACAAGAAGGAAACTTTACAAAGATGAACGCTTGTGAGGCTTCTCATGGAGGTATCGATGAATCAGGTAATCAAATACTTAACACAAATTAAATTAGTACTTGAAAACATTATGTAAAAAAACACTGTGATTAAGTTCGTGAAAATATATTCAGTGATTGTTGACGAATAGCGGATAAGAGTTGGGTTCACACGTAATTCTGATGCAAAGGTTAAGTCCATGTCTTGACACTGAAAACCCCAAAAATCAATCAAATCAAATTCTGAAATAGATGCACATCAGTAGTTAACTATGGGGAAAAGCCGTAGGTTTTCAAAAATCGTT
>MJUU01017476.1:4412-20684 GCA_002080025.1 Modiolus philippinarum | reverse complement strand
AAAAATGTAGGTAAATTGTTGGTAGTGTAGTACTAGTCGACCCTGATTCGAATCCCACTGTGGACTATGTTATGTTTCAACGTTTCAAAAACTTGATTTTAGAGGGTAGAAGGTAATGCAGAAGACTAGTACTCGTTGACCCTGATTCGAATCCCACTGTGGACTATGTTATGTTTCAACGTTTCAAAAACTTGATTTTAGAAGGTAGAAGGTAATGCAGAAGACTAGTACTAGTCGACCCTGATTCGAATCCCACTATGGACTATGTTATTTTTCAACGTTTCAAAAACTTTATTTTAAAACCTTAAATTTTACTAAGTCCAAAGAACTGAACAGTTCTCAAAATCTGACCTTGATAAAAACAGAATAAAAGGTAAACAAAAATCCTGGTTTAAGGTTGCTGGGGTGATCAGACTCAGATCACCCCTGCTAGAACAAAAGAGCTGGGATGTAAAATGAGTTCAAATTATATTACAACAATATGCGACACTGCAGAAAGCCGATATTGGAGTCCACTCACAATATAACAATATATGACAGTGTAAAAGTCCGTATTACAAATGTACGAGAGTAAATCATAATACAACCGTAAGTGACGGCGTAGAAAGCCGATATAAGAAGTCCAGATCGTATATACAATATGTGACAGTTTTGAAAGCTGATATCAGGAATCCAAATCATAATACAAGAATTTGTAACAGTGTAGAAAGCCGATATAATGAGAGTTAATCACAATACAATATCGTATGACAGAGTAAAAAGCCGATTAATGAGTTCAAATTATATTGCAACAATATTTGACACTGCAGAAAGCCGATATTGGAGTCAAATCACAATACAACAATATGAGACAGTGTAAAAAGCTGATATTACGAGAGTTTATCATGATACAACCGTATGTGAGAGTGTAGAATGCCAATATTATTAGAGTTAATCAAAATACAACAATATGCGACGGTGTAGAAAGCCGAAATAAGGAGTCTAGATCGTATATACAACGATATGTGACAGTGTTGAAAGCCGATTTCAGGAATCCAAATCATCCTACAACAATTTGTGGCAATAGAAAGTCGATATAACGAGTCATAATCAAAATACAACTGTATGTAGATGTGTTGAAAGCCGATATAAAGAACCGACCATTCAACTTGAAAAGGGGGGGGTATTGCTTTTTTTTCTAAAAAAAAATATTTTGGAGCTTATTTTATGTGAAAAAAATATTTTGGCTGCCAAAATGATGAAAACAAATTTCTGAAGGAGGCTTTCAGCCCCCAAAAAATAATGTTTATTTTGAAAAAAAAATATTTTGTTGATACACGTGAAAAAAAAATAAATGTCTGTCCAGAAAAAAAACATACCCCCCCTTTCTGGTTAAATGGTCGGTCCCTAATGAGTCCAAAGCATAATAAAAAAAACATATGACACCGTAGAGAGCCAATATAAGGAGTTCAAATCATAATTAAAAAATATGTGACATTGAAAGCCAATATAAGAAATTAAACAAAATAATATTAAGAAAACCAATGTAAGGATTTCAAAAATAAAACAAGTGTTACTAGCATGTTTCAGTCAAATCCATAGTAAAACAAGGAGAGATAAGCGTAGCAAGCCTATTATAGCAAGAGTCAAATTTAATACAACAATACGAAAAATATATCAAGCCGATTTAACGTTGTTTCTACTATATCAGTTCTGACACACTTTTTAACTTGGTGACTCACAAATGATAGATTTTATATTAAAAGAGAAACGACAACAGGAAACACATAAATTTCAATCACAGACCACAATCAACTAGAAAACTCACATCTACAATTAATGAAAATTACAATCACAGGCCAGAATCCATGAGAAAATTCCACAACTAAAAACACAAGAAAAAGACAAAAGACAAAGGAACACATGATGAGCGGAATTTTAATGAAAAAGACATAACTTGTCAATATAAACATCTACAGATAAAAAATTTGCTGCAGTCTCCGAATTTTAGTGTCCTATACTAGTTTATTAAATTTTGGACACTTTAAAGCAATTCAGTTCTTGTCATATCAAAAAGCATGTTGTATTAGAATCAGAATTTATTGCATGTAAATTAATGCCACGAAAACACATGATTTTCGACTGTTTTTGAAATTTATTTTTTACTTCTCGATTTTTAAGCCATAACTCCAAACTTAATAGTAAGATTTTAGAGACATTCGGAACTCCTTAAAATATCTGTCTGTAGTATGTTAAAGCTTTTGTTTAATTGGTGGATTGAGCATGCTTTCAACGTCCTCTAGAAAACTTTTCTTGAAATCACAAAAATCAACATAATACCCAACACATATTAAAGCTTTCATTTTTCGATTTTGCACTTCCTTGCTTTCAAGATGATCAAAATTTACTACTAAAAGTTTTCGAGAATAATCTGACATGAATGTATGCCAAATATGCTTCCACTCTTCGTTGTTAGATCGTAATTCATGAAAGTCCTGGCTTAGTACGACAATAAATGATTGACACCTTGCAACGTTACAACGTATTTGTTCGATGTCAATTCCACCGGGGTCAAAATCTCGGAATGGAATACAAAAAGAGAACCCCTTGTCCTCAAAATATGCACGGAGAACTTGTACAGCCCATCTTCGTACATTATCGTTTTCAACGTTGAATGATAAATAAACATCGAATTCTGCTTGAGAATCAGTGCCATTATTTCTTGTATATCTCCTGTTTTCTCGTACAAAGAGGTGTATTTCATAACGGAAGTTGATATAAAATATAGCGGCAATGCCTATGATAATGAGTATTGTCCCGAGTAATTTATCAATAAGAATATCCGTTCCTTGTGGACAGATATTCTCCTTTGTTAATGTCATAATATCCCTTTTACCACTCCCTATAACACACAGAACTTTGTTTCCTGAACACCTATGAGCATCTTGTTGATGCAGCCAAAGTTTAATCCATAACATCTCACAATTGCATCTCAAAACCATTTGTCCAAATTGCCAGTTACAAGGGTTCCTTGACATCACAGACCGTTTTATATTTGTCACTTCGTTCTTGCTTAGATTAAATTCCACAAGTTCCTTTAATTTGAATATTCTAGGATCGATAACATGAACATTATTGTTCGAAAGGTCTAATCTGATGGTTCGTTGGAGGTAGTTATAGAACAAAAGTTTGCTAATTTGGTTATTGCTCAAATTTATGTCAAGATTGTTATAATTGGGCATAATTTTTGGCATGGTTGTTCTGTTACTTAATGCACAATTTATAACTGTTCTGTTCCGAGAAGGCTGTTTAAAACAAACACATTTTGGAGGACACCTGTCTTCTAAAGTGATATCACAAACAAGTAGATCATGCAAAGACGTATTGTAGCTAAAATCTTCTAGTGTAAGTCCTTTCAAATAAGTAGGGTCTGCACAAGTGATCATGGCGTCTTTAACCCCTTGAAAATGCATCAATGCTCTCCCAAACTGTTTCATGTAAAATTCTGCATTGCAGTCGCATAACCAGGGATTACCTTCTATAGAAAAACGATAGTAAAATGCTAACTGATATCCAACACTGGCACTTCCAAATCGTAGTTCAGAGAGAGAGGGAAAATGTGATAATTGGTTATTTCGTATGGAAATAGCGCCACCACCCATAATTGTATTTTTTTCAAACCCTGCCCAGTTAAGTTGGTTTGTAATTTGATATATTTTGTTGTGTGAATAGTCAATTTCACCGAACCAGTAGAGGAGAATCATGTTGGAAACATCGACACTTACAAGACTATTAAATGTCAGATTCATGTGCATTAAACTTCCTGGTCTATGACTAAAACTTCCAGGTTCTATGTAACTGATTTCGTTGTAGGATAAATCTAAATATCTTAAACTATATAAGCCCTTAAGGTCAAAAGAATTGATATGTTTGATTCGGTTCCTAGATAAGTCTAACGTATCTAATAAATTGAGACATCTAAGTAAAGTTATATTTTCTAATTGGTTTCTAGTGAAATTGATTTCTACTAGATTTGTAAATTCACATATATTTTCTGGAAAACTTGATAGGTCTCCTTGGTGCGACTTAATAGCGTGGCTAGAGACGTTAGTATTTACTTCAGGCTTCACAATATAAGAAGTTCTAGCCGAAGTTTTTGTAATATTCAAAATTTGTACCAAAGATTTGTATTGAGAAAACATCCAAAACGGTTTAGCTTTAAAAACACAACAAGCTGACATAGGATCTCTGGAAAATTCGTGCTTATTATAACACGTTATTCTTTCTTTGCAACAGACGGGACAAAAAAGGTTGTTGCTTGCGATATTCGGAGGTGTCCATTTGAAATAACCCTGTATTTTATGTCTCCATGACAACCAGTAGTCCACAGCAGCATCAACATACTATATACTGTCAGCAGAAATAAAATCATTGTATTCTGTAAGATATTAAATTTTAAACATTAAAAAAAAACAGAAAGCCGAAATTTTCAACTTAAAGTCTATCTATAAAATTTGCAGAAATAATTGCCACTCCCTTTGGCAATCACTTATTTTTACTTTGTGGTGTAGATGGGAAACACATCAAAGCTTAGCATCACTTAAAGTCAAATGTGGCTAATTGATTTCTTTAAAAGCAAACACTTTAATGGAAATATGTATAATTCCCTATCTCGCATAGCTCTACCGAGCTATGGACGATATCCAGATTTGATTGATAAATATTCAATTCCAATTTGCAAATTTATTGAAGACGGTTATGTTTAAGTTTTGGCTTTTCTTTGAGGTTTGTCTTTATGCCACTTTCGTGTGATTCGTGCACCGAACGACAAAAACATTTTACATGTATCATGAGACAAGGCTTGTACATCGAACGACAAAAACATTTCACCTTTGTGAAAAAATGCAATGTTTTGACAATATCATGGCTTTGACATTTCACACAATCTTGGCACACAGGAGCTATGGTTAGTCGTCATATAAGCGGGAGGTTGATGCATCATTAAACCTGGTTTAACCCACCACATTTTATTTATAAAATGCCCGTTCCAAGGCGGGAAAATGACGGCTTTCCAAAAATGTTCTGTTTTCTGTCGTATGTAATACGGATTTTCCTTACTGGTCTCTTTCTGTAATTGATTCGGACTTTTGTTGTCACTTTTATTCCTTAGCTAATTTTAGCTTTTCTATTTAGACCCTATTGGTATTTGTTCTCTATCAGTTTTTGCACATATTTCGGTTTATGGATTTCCAAATGATGTGAGATTTGATCTGCACTGAAGAGACATAAGTTATCGAAATGCGCATATGCAGAAAATAAATTTACAGTAACTTCGATATTTTGTTATTATCTATCCGTGTTAAATCTAAGAAAAACAACCCATTCTTTTAAAAATGTGATTTCTCTTAATCCTTTATAGTCATGACTGTCATACCAATACACAGGGGTTTGTTTTTTAAAAGCTAGGAATAAAATATAAAGTGAACGTATCGTATTACAACCAAGTTGTATCTCAAATACTAATCGATTACATGCAATATACCAATGTTAGCCCAGGCATTCAATACGGTTTTACATAGCAAAAATAAACAATAATAATAAACAATCATATACAATACGGGAATTTCGGGATAGGAACTCTCGTGTAATTGAAGGCGGAAACGATCGCCTCGGATACCAGTAAGGAGGAAAACTGGATTTCTAAACCCATTGAAATAAATATATACAACATACAAAATCAACTATTTAGGAAATTTAAGTGCATTCATAATTTTTCCTATATGACAGTTTTTTAAACTAAATTTTAATTGACGAAAAACAATTAACCTGAACCGATGCAGATCAATTAAATATAAATCACCCTTAGCTCAACAGTGTTCAGAGCGATTCCCTCTCATGCTATTAATGTATTGATTTTTTTCGTATAAAACAGATTTGTTTCCGGAGTGAACACGAATCAAAAGTCCCGCATTACCACTCTAGATAGTGTGTGACCCAGTGGTTTCTCTCTACGAGATAGTAAGGTCACCCGAGAGCTTGCTCGATGGTGACCTTAATATCAAGGGGAGAGAAACCGCTGGGTCACACACTATCTAGGGTGGTAACTGTTATATTATATCGATTTTTTTGTTTACCGGTTGACCTTCCTATCCGACCAAACGATAACCGGTTGACCCAGCGAAATATCAAATGTCATGTGACACGATTTGACCAAATCAGATTATAGATATGTAAATGAGTATATAATATAATAATATACAAATCTATGTGTTTTTCATTATCCAACAGCTTACTAGGTCATATGTTAAATAATGTTTACTACTGACTGTCTGATTTGATGAGCTATGACTTTGGTTCGTATCGGTCTCGTGATTCAAGAGAAAATCTTTTTTAATGCATTTCCAATAAGGTGCTACATTAAACTATGTTTCCTGCGGATGACCATTTTGGATGAGACATCATCATAATCACATTTCTAAGGCGCATCATTGGCAGAGCATATCAGCAAATTAAGTTACAAATGAGGTTTCAGATAAATATCTGTGAAAGCAATTTCCAATAGAATTCCTACGACAACTATTTTCCGCTGGAGCGAACTTAGATGAGGAATTTTTGACAAGTTACATTTTTAATGGGCTACCAAACTACTTTTGTTAGCGAACTTGTTTTAATGGCTTATATTCCAAATGGGTCTAATGTCAAATCGTGTACCATTGTTCCCTTGTTGACAGCAGGCAATCGTGGATGAAGTACAAATATGTATTTTTTTTTAAAAAGGTTTGGTTTAAATTGGCAAAATGCATATCCTAAAGAGTCCAACGTTAAACAATGTTATAACTGGTGGCATTCTTAAATGAGGTACAAACTTTTTGGACACATTTTAAGGGGTCTACAAAGTATCTTTGTAACAATGTTAGGCTCAAATCGTCATTATAGCTTCATAAGAGCTTTCAAAGTGGAATCCTTGCTATGTTATATTTGCGGAACATTCGAATAATTGCCGAAATAAAATACCTAGTACCAGTTGAATATGACAGATTTTACACAGGGGCTATTGCCGAAAAAGAAATGTCCAGCAGCAATATAATAGGACAGATTGAAGTAGTACCTAATTATGAAAACGACACGGAAAGTATCAGACGAATAGGGCAAATACAAGTTGAATAGGACTGATTCCATATGGGAGCTATTACCGAAAAGAAATATCCAGCATCAATTAGGTAGGACAGATTTGAGCTATTATACAGTCATGGAAACACAATGATAAGCAATAATCACAGGACAGATTGGGGATAGTAACTAATCGGGAAAACGAAATGCCAAGTATCAATCGATCTACTGAGGTAAAGAAATGCCCAGATACAGTCGAATAGGATAGATTCAAGTTATCAGCTGTTGCGGTGTTGAAATGCTCATTGCCTGTCGAGAAGACGCATACCTGCTCATTACAATTTTGCAAATTCGATTTGTATTGTACTATCTAACCATGTAATTTTATTGCATCTTTAAAATCTTCAGCTAATAATTTATCGAAATTAGATTAAAAAATCAAGGATAAACAGAAAGTCTTACCTTTTCCATATTTTGATAATGTGATCTACAGCGATTTCACGTATTGTCCGTCCAATTGCCTTATATTGCCTTACAGGAAGTTTACTTGAAACACATTTTTATTCTACATTTTAAACAGGATAAGTCACAAGTAAAAGGTACTTATAAAATATTCTCAAATACACAATATGCCCTTTCACAATGATCGAGAGCAATAATTTTATGGAGGGCGTTAAGTGGGTGTGTGCAGATTTGCGGCAAATGGTCTGTAGAACTATCGGAAGTAGTTAATGATGTCAAAGTTTTAGCGGAAAATGTACTTACGGGAATTTCGAGATAGGAACTCTCGTGTAATTGAAGGCGGAAACGATCTTCTAAAATACCAGTTAGAAGGATAACTTGATTCCTGATCTATTGAAATAAATATATACCACCATATCATACCTGTTAACCCTCCCGGGAGACTCCCGCCTTTGAGACTCAACTCCTGCATGGTCACATTTTCCCGCACAGGAGACCAAAATCAAAATCTCCCCCTCTATAGTTTTCCTCCCGCTTACGAATATTCGGTCTCTTTTTGTGATTCGGTCGCCATTTTTGTTTACCTTACTGAGAAGTCGAGTTCAGTAAAACGTTTGGTTGACAAAGACGCTATATATCGGTTGCATTCGTCAGTTTCCGTTAGTGTCATAGGTCAAATTGTTCGAGACTCTCTGGAATCTTCATGATTTTGCAATGAATGGTCTGGTTGTTTATATATTCTAATGGATAACAACGCGAACTTTTTTGAGGGTACTATTCTCGCTTTTTATTTCAAATTAATAGGATTTTCTAAGTATTCGCATAATGTAGCAAAGCAACGCCAAAGAGAAAACGATGGCACTCAGGACCTAATACTCAATCCTCTAAAAAAAGAAGTACTCGTGCAAGTTTCAGAAAGAATGGATGACTTCCTACTCGTGGCTAAAACCAAGCGATTTCGGTGATGATCATGGGTTTTGCACAGTGTGCAATTCCAACTTCAGTGTAGCATCTGGTGGTCTTTATGATGTAAAAAGGCATTTAGACACTTCTCTCCACAAGAAATCTGTTGTTTCATGTGCTTCAACATCCGTAACTCACTTCATACCGAAACCTCATTCAACTGACAACCAAGTAATCAGGGCAGAAACTCTATTCAGTAACTTTGTAGCTGCACAATATACCCTTTTCTGTTGCTGATCATTTCACAGACTTATGTTCGAAATGTTTTACTGATTGCTGAAAATTTTGCTTGTAAGCGTACTAAGTGCACTAAGATATTAAAACAGGCAATAGTACGGATCTGTGGCAGACTTTGGTAGAAAGGTGCCAAAAAGAACCATTTATCATTCTCTGTGACGAAAGTAACGACAGAGGTACAGACAAATGCTTCGCCATTTTAGTACGAATATATGAGGAGGAGTCTAGGTCAGTTAAAACACTTTTCTTGGACATGCCTATTGTAAATATAGGAACCGGAGCCAATTTGTTTACAGCACTGGATAAATGTCTAAGGCAAATGTTTTGCATTTTTTATTCGAATTTTTGCACACAATAGTAAATACAATTGAATGATTAATATGGGCAATGAATTTTGAGAAAAAAATGTATATTTGATCCGTTTCTATGATTTTCAGTTCAGGACAGATAGCATGGGAAAATGTCATTGGTTTCTTCTCAGACAACTGCAGCACTATGAAAGGGAGAAAGAACTCGGTGCTTTCCAGGGTGATGGAGACCCAACCTCATGTTATGGACATAGCACTTGTGGTAAGTGTCATTTTTACAATAACACTTAACATTTTAATTTATTAAAGCTAATCTCACCTAACAGATACACACAAAAAGACACTCTTTTCTCTTTTCAGTTATAAACCTGGTTAGGAGAATCCCCCAGATTATAATGACAGGAAGTGAACAAACTGAAAGAATTTCAAGATTACCAATTAACTCCTCAGGAGGAATTGCCTTCAACAGATAGTGCTGTTGACAATTTTTGAGGGTTGATGGGAGATATGCAAGAACCAAAGATTCAGTATTTTAAGTAGGCTTGCTCATGATTGCTCAGGCCTGTTGTGTTCTTCCTGTCAATAATGCTGACCCTGAGAGAATTTTCTCAATGCTAAAGAAAATTAGACAGACTTGCGCAGTGCATTGGCCAATGACACTTTGAGTACTCTGATTGTTGCCAAGCAAAACAATGACTTGGAATGCTTCAACAATCAACCATCAAGCACTGTTTTGAAAAATGCAAAACAAGCAGTGCTTACATACCAGGAGACACTAAAAAAGTAGAATAACAAGTTTAAAAAAATAAAATGTGTTGGATTACGTTTTTATTATTTTTACTTCTTATATCTCCCCCTTTGAGTGTCCAGGAGGTTAACAGGTATGCCATATAAATCACCCTTAGCTCAACAGTGTTCGTTTATTATAGATTACCTTTCATGGTATTGATGTATTGATTTTTTTTCGTATTATAGTAGATTTGTTTTCGGAGTGAACACGACTCAAAAGTCCCGTATTATACTTCTTCGTCTTTAAAACAACAATTATACAAACCATTAAAATAAAAAATAGTAAATATCAATGGTATATTTTATAACAAACAACCCAAGTATATAAAGAAGTCTTAACTTAACGACATGAGAAAAGGCAAAAGTGAAATTAAACAAAATACAAAATTATCCATGTTGCATCTTGTTATGCTGTACACATGTTTTAAGAAGAAACCCCTCATCAGCGGCATCGAAATCAAATAATATGGAGAGCAATAATTCAAAAATAGTCAAAAAGAAGTTCTCATTACCATAATATCGAAATAAGACGCCAAATATTGTACCGATGACATCCAACGAGTGCAAAACACGGAATGAAGCGTCAGTACTTTTAAGGGGTTAGGTTTTTGATAAAACGCAAATTTATAAAAAGATTTGAAAACATATGGAAAATATGGACAATTATACAATCATTATGATGAAATGAGTTTAGTTTTGTTGAAGTGATGAAAATGCGTAAAACGGCAAATGATTACCGAAGCAAAAATGAAGAAAGGGGACATTCCAAAATCACAGCAAATCATATACAACACGATTTGAGACAGCATGACAAAGATAAAATAAAGGGCTACGCAAAGTGCAGCATGATACGACCGCAGCATATCAACCACTGAAATTTGAAGAAGTGTATTTTAAAGTGAGTGTGCACATACTAAAGAGCTTGATACAATAATTAGATGGACACTTAAGGAGCTTGACTCAGTAATTAGCTGGACACAAATTATTTAGAATAAAAATAAGCCCTTAGGATTCCTTCTATAGATCGAATATGATATGAGGTACCTGTATTTGGTAAACAAACTACTTTAACCTTACTAGAAGAGTAATCCAAAGAAACGAACCCCATTATAAATCCGATATTTTTTTTTGTCTCGCCCGCGACGAAAGTGGCGGAAAGTGAGACATAGGCGTGCAAAGTATGACGACGGCGACGGAGTTAACTTTTACTAAATACAGGATATTTTGAAAACCCTTTGATGTAGGAACATCATATTTGGTCCAGTGGTAGTACTACTCACGTGCTACCTGACGGACATCAAGGCATGTGACCTTGACCTCAATTGCACGGCCCAGTTTCTCTGCCTAAGTCCATATTTCAATAACTAGAAGTGGCAGGTTGATAATATTCGGTATGTAGGTTGGTCTTGGGTAGTACATGTCAGTCTGTCAGATGACTTTTGTCCTTGACCTCAATTTCACGGTCTAGTGGCCACGTTAAGTTGTTCTGCCTAAGTCCATATCCCAATAACTAGAAGTGGTAGGTTGATAATATTTGGTATATAGGTTGTCCTTGGGTGGTACATGTCAGTCTGGCATATGACGTTTGTCCTTGACCTCAATTTTACGGTCTAATGGCCACGTTGAGTTTTTCTGCTGAAGTCCATATCTCAATAACAAGAAGTGGTAGGTTGATAATATTTGGTATGTAGGTTGGTCTTGAGTTGTACGTGTAAGTCTGGCATATGACTGTTGTCTTTGACCTCAATTTCACGGTCTAGTGGCCACGTTAAGTTTCTTTGCCTAAGTCCATATCTCAATAACTAGAAGTGGTAGGTTGATAATATTTGCTATGTAGGATGGTCTTGAGTAGTAAATGTCAGTCTGGCATATGACTTTTGTCCTTGACTTCAATTTCACGGTGTAGTGGCCATGTTAGTTTCTCTGCTTAAGTCCATTTCTCAATAACTATTAAAGATAGTTTGATAATATTTCATATGCACGTTGGTCTTGGGTAGTACATGTCAGTCTGGCATATGACTTTTGTCCTTGACCTAAATTTTATGGTCTAATAGCCATGTTAAGATTGCCTTATTAAGTGCATTTCTCAACAACTGTGAAAGGTAGGTCAATGATATTTAGTATGTAGGTTGGTCTTGGATAGAACCTGTCAGACTGGCATGTGACTTTTGTTTTTGACCTAAATTTTATGGTCTAGTGAACATGTTAAGTTTCTCATTATCTCTTAGTGGTAGGTCAATGATATTTTGCATGTTGGTTGGTCTTGGATAGTGCTCCACAATCTGCCATATAAATTATGCCTGTGACCTCAATTTCATAGTCTAGCGAACATGTCTGGCTTCGTATGATGTATTAATAGTAGGTCAATTATATTTTATATGTTGTTTGGTCTTTTGAAGTACATGATGGCCTGATATATGGCTTATGTCAGTGACCTTAATTTCACAGTCTAGTGAGCATTCAGTTTCAATTTAGAATCCAAGCAGGGACGGGCGAGACATCTATTAGGGTCACTTGTTTAACATATTTTGAAAATTGGAATTTGGCCCCTTAGACACCTTATAAATCAGATATGGTAAGAGCTTTGCCAAATCTTTTGTCAAACTACCTACAGCTTACAAGAACAGATATCCAAAGAAGAAAATCCCATCAAAATCTGATAAAAAATACATATTTCACTTACTTCGAAAATTGCAATTTTGGGCGATTTGACCCCTTATAGCTCAGAAACCGTATGACCTTATTCAAATTCGTTGACATACTACTAAAAGCTTAGATAAAGAGGAATCCAAAGAAAAACCTCCCATCAAAATCCGATAAAATATAAGAATTTTAGGTGATCTGCAAATTTCGAATTTTGGCCCCGTTTGGCCACTTATAGCTGAGAAAGGAAACAAGTTACCAAATAAAAATCTAATAGTATGGAATATCCATTGAAATAAAACTGCATCAAAATCGGGTTAAAAATTAAAAAAAAAAAATTTTTAGATTTCCCCGTTTTGGGCCCAATTATCTCGGAAACGGTATATGCTACGTGAAATCTATTGACGTATTCCAGATTGGGAATTTCCTCCGGATCACAATAAAAGAAACCCCATCAAAATCCAATAAATAATAAATATTTTACAGCCAAATATAAATAAACACCCAAATTGGCCCTTTTTGGTCCTTTTTAGGGGTACAGGCGGGGCCACTAAATCTAAAACCTTTCTTTTGTGCCTAGAAACATTGTGTTAAAATTTCATCAGGATTGCTCCACTGAAACTTAGGTTATTAACCAAAAACTTATGTGTCTACAGACAACGACATCGACGATAGCGACGTCTGCGCCATACCATCAATACGACCTCAAATTTTTTGCGGTCGTATAACAAACAAACAAAAATAAACAAGAACTCCACAACACTAAAGCAATGTATATCAGGAAGTTTCTGCCTGATATCTTATTGCTACTTTAGTATATAACAACAATTTGAGTGGATTATAAAAGTTCAAATTCGGATCATTCGGTTTATTTCAGCGCTTGTTCATAATGAGTTTTTCTTAAAACAATCTGTAACAAATAGTTTTATGTCAACAACATATGTGACATTTTGTATGGTATAATGACAACAATTTGGAAAAAGAACATGACCTATGAAGACCTCTTCGCATCATATGGTTCAAGGTAACTAATTATTCAAAAAATAGATCCGTGGGGCACGAAACTAGACCTATGAAAAAAAGTACCTCAAGTTTGGGCATATCCCAGAGATTTCCCTTACAATATACAGAAATTCGGCTTATTGTTTTACAATATTGACATAAAACCAAAAAAAGATATCAGTTAAAGCTATTTTGTGGTATTTTGTGAGTATTGATACACTATTTTTATTGGTGATCAAGGGGAAAATTACAGAAAATCCATGTCAAATTTGGTGATGCTCCAAAGGAGCCATTTTCTGAAAAATCTGACCTGACATAGTACCCCGAAAATTGAACCAGTAATGTATGGCGACACCCTCTACATGAAATCAGTTGTCATAGTGGCAACGAAACGTATGGAAATGGCAGTATGACGTCAAGTTTAGGGCATTTTGGTTGAAATTCTACATGAAAATAATTAGTTACCCGGAACCATATAAAAATGATGAAGTGACTGAAGCTTTGAATGTCGATTTCATTGCACTGATGTCTAGCTGCGAACAGACAGCAGAATTAATACAGGACTTCCGAGATAAGAACTCCCGTGTAATTGAAGGCGGAAACTATCGCCTCAGATACCAGTAAAAAGGAATACTGGATTTCTATACCTATTGAAATAAATATATACCACATAAAAAAAAAAACCAAACTATTTATGAAGTTGAAGTGCATTTATAATTTTTCCTATATAACAATTCTTTTATTAAAATGAAATTGGCGAAAAACAATTAACCTGAAGCGCTACAAATAGATTAAATATAAATCACCCTAAGCTCACCAGTGTTAATTATTTACTGTTTATTGATGTATTGATTTTTTCGTATAAAAATAGAACTTGTCCCGGAGTGAACACGATTCATTAGTCCCGTTTTAGGATTGACTCCTTTGTTCTTATACTTAGGTTTTCTTTACTAATATTAAGTGATTTCTAAAATGTTTCGAATTGGTCCAACAATAATCAGATTTTAAGGAGACAATTTCAATGACATCCTTAGAAATCACTGAGACAAGTATAGCAAACAAACAATTGATTGATTGATGAGTTAGAGTTTTACGTCCACTTAGTAATATTTCAGCTTTATCATGACGAGTACAAGTTAATCAATTAAAAAAAATGTAAAAGAAGAAAGAAATAAAGGTGGAAGGAACTACCGGGTTAACGAGTTTTGATTGTTACTTGAAAAGTGGAGAAATGGGTAGGGGCAGGAATTTAAGCCTTCTATACGACTCAGGTAGTCTGCTCTCTTCCTTAGAAAATATAAGAGGGATCTATTTTGTGGAGCATGGCGTTCTCCACAAACAAACGAAAGTGTATCAAAATTCTAAAATATACAAATCAAAAGATGAAAATTGGCAAAAATATAGCACCAAACTAAGAAAAACTTGAACTCGGTTAAAACAATATCATAGCTTGTTGTGCTACAGTCCGGGAAAACGCAGAATTCGACAACGTCGCTGATTTCGACAACGTTGTGGAATTCAACAACTCAGATTAACAGAATTTCATACAGTATTATTCTAATTTAACATTGAGGGTAATGGGAAACTGTTTTAGTTTACGATAGATTATTTTCGTCAAAAAGAAAAGTTTTGCGGCATTTGCTAAGAATAAGAGGAAAGTAACTCAAAACATGTCGATCTTGCAAGTTTACTGATTTTTTTACAAAACAACTTCAAAGTTGTTGATTTCGACAACTCATTTTAATATGGAGGGTAATGGGAATTTTTTTTATTCATCCCTGGGACTAATATTAGTCCCAGTTCATCCACAGATTTTTTTAGACCACTGAGCAAGTTGTGGGGAATTACCTAATATAACAGGACAAACTTTCAAAAGTATGCTGATTTTTGCTATTTTGTGCCAATAGATGAAAAGCTACTAGAGTTGTCGAATTCTGCGTTTTCCCGGACTGGCTACACATTTATCACCCGTCGAGGAATCCAAGATATTAAAGCCAGTGAAATACATACACGATGTAAATTTCACATATTGATAAACCAATTCATTGATTAGCTTATGGCATAAAGTGATGATAAGATCAGGAAAAACGCGACAACATTGATTTACAAACTCTATAAATTATTACGGAAATAGGTGTATTAGTTCTGGCTGAACGTTCTGATAACAAGACCAGACTCTAGTATAAGTCGTCAACTTCGACATGTACACTTTATGAATAATGACTAAATATAGGTACAGAACTTATGATCATAAATATTTTACGAAAGGATATGGAGTAAATGAACATGAGACTATAACACACATAAGTCCTGATTTATGAACAGGATCTATCATAACGTGTCAACGTCAATACTGAAGTTATTGTGGATGACTTAATTTTAGCATATGGCAATTTCGACAACTTATGTCTCTTCAGTGAAGATCATAGAACTTATGACTGAAAGTCCTAACAATAAAGTCGAGCTCTAGTATAACGTGTCACGTCGATATATAAACTTTATGGGCAGGACAAAATGGAATGATGTCACTGAGCAAGTTGGTTATCAGAGTAATCCCGATTGGTAATAAGGTGATTTTGCTATCGATCTGAATATAAATCAGATCGAGATGTTTTAATATCTGTTTTTTATCCAATCAGGATTAAACAACGAACGATAGCAAATCAACAAAACAAACATCCATCAAAATGTTAGATTAACACAAAATTTAAAGAATATTGAAAGCACAAATACTTAAAAGTTCATTTTGCAAATCAAAGCCTAGGGACAGTGGAAAAAA
>MJUU01017475.1:0-36577 GCA_002080025.1 Modiolus philippinarum | reverse complement strand
TTGACTATATCTGTTAGTCAAACCTCATTAAAAATAACTAAAAGATGGGGGGAAATCCCGAATTCATATGCCAGAAATTTAGAAATATAACTACTCATGAAAAGAAAAATCGTTTTTGGATACTAAGGTTACATTTAATATGATGTGTATCAGTGGTCTCCTCCTTAATTTCGAATTCAATTGGATAAAAATGGAGTTACTGTAAATCTAATTTCTGTATTTTGATAACTTATGTCCTTTCATATGCATATCAAAAGGAGTATATAAAAGTACTAAAGATAAAGGTAACCCATAAAATGAGCATTGTTAAATTAATGGAATTGACTTTTTTTCTGAACAAGACATTGTATGAACGTTGCTTAATACGAATAAAGGAATAAATCAGCTACAGTTTAAGTAGCCAGTAAATACAAGACAGGTTGTTGTATCTCTCATGTGCGGATACTAAAGGAAGACAATTGCTCTGTTTTTTTATTCATGAAAGCAAGCAATTATACAACGCTTTATTGTTGTTCTTCATTTTGAAACGTTGAAACACTTACCACCTGGATCAGGTCCATAAAGTCATAGATTGTAGCTCGAATGAGGCACCTTAAGACCCACATGAGCCTAATCTCAAAAAGTAAAGTGAAGATCCTGATGTAGTAAAGATATAGTCTTTTTATCAGTTACACAAATGGTTTTGTATGAGCTGACAAAGCCTATTACAACATCACATTTGTAAAAAGCTTAGTGAAGGAGATGGGTAGTGACAATCCGTTTGGAAACCCTACTTACATTAGTCAATTTCGTGTTTGTTGATGATCCGGCATCACTGGTTATAAAGAACATGGATGTAACGATGCTCGACATAAAGCAATTACTTCCGCTTCAGGTGGTACGGGGGTCTAAAATTCTGCCATATAGAATTTTATTTTTTCATGATTTACCCTTTGTTATTAGAGCATACAAAAAATAAAATAAAAATAAGGGGTCACCGGCCATATAAGAATGAAATATGAAATGTAAAAATCTGCTATATTTTGGTTGAAATAATAGGGAAAATAAGCGAATTTTTTCAAAATTTTAAATTATTTTAGTTACATCAGATAGAACTTTTTTAAATTTGGTAAATTAATAGCTTATATACTGTCCTTCAATTTCCATGAAAAAAAATTGGGGTCACCGAACTTATTTCTGAATAAATCGCAAAAAACTAATTTTTTCCTATTATTTCTATACAAATTATCTCCCCTTAATAGAACAGGAGTTAGCTGAAAGGTTCAATATTTTGCGTGGTTAATTAATAAAAATGGCGAATTCATCAAAATTAACTATTATAAGACATTGAAAATGATTTCGGCAACGTTCCCATTGCGAATTCCATTTTAAGTAACACGGGCAAGAATGATGCGCAATTTTAAACTCCCGCACTACCTTAAACCAGTGCTAAGACCATCTTGAACTTACTATGATGAATGAGCAAAAGCTCATTGTTGAAGGCCTCATAGTGAGTTCAAGATGAAGAGCAACAATATAAGCTTTGATCCATTGCTTGGTCTTACAATGTAGTTACAGAGACTTTGTCTCATGTGCATTTACTCCATATCTTTTCATTAGTTGTGTTTCCATGGAGATTGGGCAAATCAAACAATTATAGGGAGAAAACAACCCGAAAACTGATAAAGTAATAAAAGTAGAAAGATTGATAAATCTCTCCAAAAAGAATTAAATGTGCAGCAACACAGGTGACTAGGACTGAATGAAAACTGCAGGAAAACGTTTTAGTGGTAATTTGCCACATATTTTATGCTATTAGAGGATCATGGCCATTAAGTTTCTTGTGATGTTTTCTTTCCGCTTTTTTATGGACAGGAGATCTTACAAGCACAATTAGTGATACAATCTACTCATGAGACAAAGTGTAATGACTTGATAGTTAAGTAGTGTACCCCTTCCTGCTTATTTGTTTTGTGAGAAATCATACAGGTCAGTATCACACATTGAAAATATTGTCAGCTAAGAATTAACATGTAACAACTAATGTCATATATCTAAATATAACTAAATTCATTACCTGTCTGAAAAGCTTGTGAGTTTTGTTTTACCCAGTTTGGTATCATTAATCCTGTTGTTATAGATGTTCCTAATATGGCTAAATTTCTGGCCGAGTTCATGTCCGTGAACTGTAGGTATGATACAATAACTCCTATAAATATTCCGAAACTTAAAATCCCCGATCCTCCGAGAACTGGATAGGGAATTGATACAAACACTGACCCAAGTTTACCAATAACAGCACATATGATTAATTGTACTCCCAACATTTGAAAAACTCGTCTGCTTGCTACCTGTAATTAATAATTTCGCAAGATACTGATTAAAGAGTGAAACTGGCACACCTTATAACTATGTTATGAAAGAAACAAGCTTGAAAAACATTTAAATATTGTGAAAGTACTATTGTTCGTTGGGTTCCAATTTTCGTTGATTTCGTGGTTCGCTTAAATCACGAAATTAGGTTCCCAACGGAATGTATTTTTTTCCCACAGAGTTTTAATGCATGAAATTTAAAACCACGAATTTAAGAACCCACGAAATATGATATTTTTGAAAACCAAAAAGTACTTCTCCAGTAGTCCGTGATATGGAATTATGTTATGTGTAAATAACTAAATACTGAAGTTACTAAAAAAAATTTTGTTTCTGCATATGCGCATTTCGACAACTTATGTAAATATTTCTAAGGCTGAAATAACCCAAAGAAATTCTTGAAAAGCCTTAAGTCATGCAGGTGCAAATGTATTATGCAATGACGTCATACAGACCATGGATAAGATAATAGCTAACCTTTATACATATAAAACATCAACAATTGAATTTTCTGAAAGTGGTAAACTACCTATTACTATTTTCAACAATAAATATGGGAGTTTACGTAGATATATTTTCTGTTGATGACCATTTCAACAACTTATATATAAAATGTGCGTAAAAGCTGGTACCAATCGGATCTAAATGAAAAAGAAAACTAAAATCAGCTACGGACAAAACAATGCATGAGGAAGATGCTCCCCAGGTTTAAACAATATTTTCTAAAATTTTGATATTGCAAGTTTTCAAATTAAAATTGTTTTTCGAGCCAACTTCAAAGTACTGATTACTGGGTTGATGAAAACCTATCAGAATTAACAGACCAGTATCGACCTGATGGTAATAAAGAACAACAAGAGGCTCTCAAGAGCCTGTATCGCTCACCTGCACCATGGCTGACACAAAAGTCACTTCCAATAGGGTCCAATGTTAAACTATATTCCCTGCTGGAGGACACCATGGATTGGGTGAAGACATGCCAAATGCAAATTTGAAGGGAGCAAACAGAGGACTTTTGTGATCAAGTTTATTTCCAATGGGATTAGTGGTTTCAGAGACCTAATTCTTTTAATGGCATCAAATATAAACTATCTTAATGCTGGCAGCCATATTGAATGAGGTTTTGTTCTCCGGATACTTTTATTGGAAGGCACCATCAATGTACCATTGCTTTCTAATTGGACAAGTTGTTTCAGAAAGGATCTTTAAATGTATTTGAATATGTAATCTATTTCAACCCATTTCAGACCACATTTCAAAAATAATTTGGGCAGGGGTTTCCCTTATAATTCAAGTAATAATTATTGTCAAAATCAAAACATTACAAGCCCCTTTTAAAAAACATCTGGGCAGGGGTTCACCTTATTAACTAGTGTTAACATATATCTGAAAACAAAACATAAAATTTAGTAGAATACTTTTTTTTTTTAATTTCAGTTTTCTTGTTTAGTTTCCATGGCAACCGAAAGCTCCACCATCCATTACAACCCATAACAGGACACCTTTAAAAAAATTGGGCAGGGGTTCCTCTTGTAGTTCCCCTTGTAATCTATTTTATACATGGTGCTGAAATCACAAATAAATTGTCTAGCAGAATACTTTTTTTCTAAAATTTCAGTTTTCTGGTCTGGTTTCCATGGCAACTGAGAGCTCAATCCATTACAACCCATATGAGACCTCAATTCAAATAAAAATTTAAACAGGGGTTCCCGTTAAATTCATAAGGTCAAAAGTTCAAACTATGTTCCCCTCTGGCAGCCATCTTGGATGAGGTATGGACCTGTCGCATACCTTTTTTGAATGGGATCATCTAAGAAACCATTATGGCTAAGTTTGGTATTAATTGGTTTAGTAGTTTCTAAGAAGAAGATATTTGAATGTATTTTCCATAGGGTATGTTCTCCGCTGGTGGCCATCTTGAATGAGATACGCACCTGCAAGATACTTTTTTGGAAGTGACCATCTAAGGACCACTGTAACTAAGTTGGTTGTAATTGGATTAGTTGTTTCTGAGAAGATCTTTGAATGCATTTCCAGAGGGTTTAATGTTAAAACTATGTTCCCCGCTGGCGGCCATCTTGGATGAGGTACGGATCTGTCGGGTATCTTTTTTGGAAGGAACCATCTAAGGACCATTGTGACTTAGTTTGGTTCTAATTGGACTAGTGGTTTCTGAGAAGAAGATCTTGTCTTTTCCCATAGGGTCCAATGTTAAAACTATGTTCCCCTGCTAGCTTCCATCTTGGATGAGGTACCGACCTGCCGGATACCTCTTTTGGATGGGACCATCTAAGGACCATTGTGACTAAGTTTATCTATAATTGGGCCAGTAGGTTCTGAGGCGAAGATCTTTGAATGTATTTTCCCATAGGGTCTAATTTTAAAAGTATGTTCCCCGCTAGCGGCCATCTTGAATGAGGTACGGACTTGTCGGATACCTTTTTAGGGACCATCTAAGGACCACTATGACTAAGTTTGGTTCTAATTGGACTACTAGTTTCTGAGAAGAAGATGTTTGAAGGTGTTTTCCCATAGGGTCCTAAGTTAAAACTGTGTTCCTCGCCGGTGGCCATCTTGGATGAGGTACGAACCTGTAGGATTCCTTTTTTGGAAGGGGCCATCGAAGGACCATTGTAGTTTAGTTTGGTTCTAATTGGACTAGTAGTTTCTGAGAAGAAGATTTTTGAATGTGTTTTCCACAGGGTCCAATGTTAAAACTATGTTCACCGCTGGCGGCTATCTTGGATGAAGTACGGACCTACCGGATACAATTTTTAAAGGGGACCACCAAGGGACTATTGTGACCAAATTTGGTTTCAATTGGCCCAGTGGTTCCAGAGGAGAAGATCTTTGACGACGGACGGACGGACGACGGACGCCAAGTCTTTTGGGTAATTTATTCTCAAATCGGATGAAGCAATTTTTTGGTTCATGGTCTTCCAAATGTTTTGATTTGATCTGCACCGAAGAGACAAAATTTGTCGAAATGGTCATATGTAGAAACTACATTTACAATACCTTTGGAATTTTATTATTCTGTAAGAAGGTACATCATTAAACTTTTATTATATAAAAGAACAAAGTTTTCCAAGTTACAAACGTACAATTATAATCTGCATACCTTTGTTGTCGTAATTAACCCAATATTATTACTGTATGTTGTGGTTGCATGTCCTGCTCCAAACGTCCCAGCTATCATTGACATAAACCCTTCCACCATTATACCTCTGTTCATAGCAGGGATTGGGGGTGGAGCCACGTGAGAAAATCGTGCACATGCATAATAATCTGCTATGGACTCCACAATAGATAATAATGTTGCAATTATAAAAACGATGAATATTCCCGAACTAAATTCAATCTTCCCAAACTGACCTGAAGTAATATAACATTAAAAAGAATATCAATTATTTTTTTGAGGTAGTAAATAAATATATCAAAATGAACAGAGCAATAATTACAAAATATCATTTTATATTTTCCCAAATACATCAGTTGCTATTGAGTCATATATTTGCTAAAAGCAATATGATAGACTATATATATTGAAAGTAGTGTGATATTTTTTTGAAAAATTAATAATTTCTATGAAGTCAACCAAATTCATTGCTGTTTCAAGTTTAGACGTTACCTTAAAGATTTAATTACTCAAGCATCCTTTAAGCATGAATCTGTTATTCCTAAAATTTGAGTAAAGACGTTTTGCAATGTAATTTACAATGTTTTGCACAATTACTCTTACTGTACGACTTTTACGCTTTTTCTTTCGTATTTTAAAAACCTCGACACTGTTTATAGAATATTAAGCTACTCTCTTACCAGGGTATGGAATAATAAACCAAGGTGTACGTTGTATTGTGTCGTCACCGTAATTAACGCGTGTTTTATACTGTTTTGATAGCGGATCTGACGTCAGAGCACCTGTATAAGTAAGTATACCACATACCAACCATCCAATTAATATTGCAATTAATATCTGAAAAGAAATATCAAATTAAGAAATAGATTATTGCAAACGGGCTCTATGCGAATTAGAACAAGGGTAGACCTTATATTTGTCAATATTTCATACCGAGCGATAGCGAGGTATAAAATGAAGACAAATATAAGGTATGATCATGTTCTTATTCGCATAGAGCCCAACTGCAATAATCTATTTCGATTCTAATATATTTAACAAGCGTTTGGAACATTCGGAGCGGCTTTTAGAAAGCAAAATTGGGTTTGACACTAGAATTGAAAGGTGTCGGGAAAACTGCATACAAACACACATAAATACAAGTAGCTCTAAAGCTTATGAATTAAAACAAATAATTTGTTATAAAAAATATAAAATACGGAAACAAAATTGTATGATCGAAGCGGGTATAAGTGTGAGCTGGTTGTATTTCTGATTTATATGACATCTTAGTTATGTTATATTTAAAGCCAAAAACAGAAAAGAAAATGAATAAAAATATTTATAATTTTAACGTTAAAAATTAACAATTTTATGTTTAAATTGTAGAGCATGATATCATAACAACAAGACATTCGTTGCTAAGTTACGGTTATGTCGATCAATTGCAGTTACGAATGTCTTTTTGTAAAAAATATACGCATGTGCTGAGATAAGAACATAGCATAATTTCCAAAGCAAAAGAAGAAAGCAATATTAGAATAACCAATAGCTTATTTCTTACAAATGAGGGTAATAACACAATTACCGAACAGAATTGTCAGGAGCCGAAATTCAAACGGCAATAAGACGAAACACGTGCAAAACCAGCCGAAACTTGTAAACCGAAATGGCCCTGACTTAGAATAGGCATTTCAAAAGAAATGATGGGTTAAACCGATTTTAATCTAAATTAAACAAAATTTTGTTCAAACCTAAGGAATATCTCTCTGTTGCAATATATCCTTAGTTAATTTTGGCTTTAGTATTTATATCCTTTTGGTGATTTGTTCTCTTTCAGCTCCTGCACATATTTCGGTATATGGATGACCCACTGTTTTGATTTGATCTGCACTGAAGAGACATAAGTTGTCAAAATGCGCATATGCAGAAACTAAATTCACATTAACTTCGGTATTTTGTTATTTATGTTGCTCCTAGCCTTCTCTTCCCGCAAGTGGACATTGACCTCAAATCTTAATGTAAACAAATCAAGAAAATGTTGTAAAATATAAATAATATAAGAAAAGTCCACTTCGAATATGACTAAAAAGTGACAAATAAAAAAAAAAGAATTTATAAATGTAAATCTGCTATATACAGTAAAGACTACGTCTGACGTTACTTTATTTCTTAGCTTTTTAGCCCTATGTAAGCGAGTGAAAACTGCAGTACAATACGAAGTGATAAAGTCTATCATATATAGGTTACATTGGTAAATAAACCAATACCTTACAGCTAAAACTTGTTGTAGAGGATATCGTATTATATGAAATCCTTTGGATGGTGTGAACATTGGAAGTGGCATATTCCATCCATTAAGATACACAGCAAATATCATGGAAAGTAGGAATGTCCTGTCAAAATTAATACGATGCCGATTAGTCAGCCTCGAAATATAACGCAAGAGGAACCAAAACATTGGAATGGGTAATGTACGGCATTACATACATGTATACATTTATAAAAAGCATAAATAAGAATTCTACAAGTTTATAAAAACATTACTAATGACCAATTTACTTAATATAAGCCCTAGTGATACTGTTTTTCTTTTTGTTCCATCATTGGGATTTTTTTTCACCGGGAAAAGTGGCCTTGTTCAATGAAAAAGACTTTTTTTTTGTTTCCGATCGCACCCTAGAAATCTAGAATAAAAGGAAAAGCAGTACATAGCATCCTGACAGCTGTGATGTTCATTTACATAGCCCCAAAGTCAACAAAAGGCAACAGCAAATCCTTTTTGATTCTTTTTTTTCAAATCAAAATACATTGTGTAAGTTCTTTTAACGTTCTTTCCCCTCTTTTCTGTTTTACTAGCTGTGCTTAATTGACAAGATAGAGCTTTCAAAAGATAGTATTTGTTAAAAAAGCAGGAACTCGGTTCATGATGAGTTAGATATATTTCTTCTTACATAGCTGATATTCCCCAATGGGGCTCACAGAACGTGTTCATAACACTCCAAAATTCAATGCCCAGCAACAGTAACGTTGGAACTACAGTTAGTGGTCCAACAACTTTCAGTAAAACACCGACAAATCCTGTAATACCTATCAGCATATGTATTCCACCGGCTAAAATTAAACTACCCTGCATCTGCAAGAATAAAAACACATGATTGGATTAAACACTTATTTTTAGAATTATCTACATGTATGTATAAACTCCAACAGTTAACTCATATTTGAATTAAGTCTGAAGTACTTTATGTAAAGTTTGTAAGTGACCACCGCGGTTTATTCATACATAATTTTCCTAAAAATCAGTGTTTAATCCTTATAATTCCCAAAAACTGCGTAATTATGTTAACGATCACGTTTGTTTGCTCAAATATATTTTAGGAGCAGTTTAATGGGCAAACGAGAGAATATTTCGTTTGCTTTTCAGTGAAACTGAAAGTTAGAATTACATTTAGATTTACTTTGGAGACAATTAAAACATTTGTCGATTATCTGCCTGTACCATGAGATCTCTGTAAACAGAGTTAAGTCAAAATTGAGAGAGCTTAGTAAAAAATACTTGTTTGTACCTGTCGAACAGGCATCTAACAACGTTTCTATCATATGAAAAAAATCTATATCGATGTCCTACAAAATGAATTTTTTAAGTCAAGCACTTTTCTACGTACAAATTATGACGAGAACCACTCACCAAAAAGAAACGCTCAAAGTTCCACCTAAAGATAGCACCTTACCTATTATGTACTGGGTTCCTAAACTTCACAAAAATCCCTACACACATCGTTTTATTTCGGCTTCGAGTAATTGTTCTACCATAAAATTTTCCATCCATTTAACTAGTGCACTTCCTTGTATAAAGGAGTTAGTAATACAATATCAAAACTCGAGTATGAATTATTTTTTGGAGTATAAAAAATTCAATTGAAGTTTTTGATAAAATTACATTCAATACAAAGACAAGTTTCATCTATTGACAGTTATGATTTTTCTACACTTTATACGACCCTTCCGAAAATTCAATTAAGTTAAATTCGGACAAATTATAATACAAAAAATACCGAAGTTGCATAAAAACAGTAATTTCGTTTTAAAATGGACTATTTTCTCTGGTCTTCAGTTCATTTGTTATAACAAAAAGAAATGATTCTTCTCCAATATAACTTACAACAGCCATTGCTCATGGACATTCGATGTTATGATTAAGGCACTAAATCTCTTGCTAGACAACATTCATTTTCGTTTAGGAACCATTATTTATCAACAAGTCATTGGAATTAACATAGATACCAATTGTGCACTAGTCATTGCAGATCTTTTTCTGTTCTAGTATGAAAGAGACTTAAAAAATTACAACATGGAATACTCCAAAACATTTATAAACTTATTTCAATTTTCACTGATAATAGCAGGTACATTGACGATATATTTATTATTGACAAACCATAGTTTCTGGATTACCCACAAGAATTGAAACTTGATCAAGCAAAAAGTGATTCTAAATACTGACATTTTCTGGATTAAGTATCATCATTTACTCGCCTAAAATAAAAAAAAAATATGATAAAAAAGGGGGGGCGATTTTGATTTCACTATTACTAATTTCCCTTTTCTTAACGGCGACGTTCCTTTAGCTCTATCCTACAGGGTGTACATATCCCAACTGGTACGATTCGCACGCTTTTTTGTCTAATCTAGCGTAATCTTACTATTACATTCAAACTTTTACAACAAGATTACAGATTTCATAAATCATTAAATACTTTTAAGAGGTTTTACTGAAGATATGAACATTTGATATCTAAATATTGCTTGGCTCTATAACAGCTCATTCTTCATCGATTTTATGGAAATGTTGTTAAAATGCAAGAAACTGATAAAAAATCCAGAAAACTGGGACGTATTTTACATTTTTGACGTAATAGTGGATATCGACGGGATATTCTACAAAAATCCGTTAAAATGGCTAAATGGAATCCAATAATCTGAAGATTTTACACGTATACTGGCATTTCACTGACGCTGCCGATTTCTACTGAAATACATGACGAATCTTCACCAAACCCATCCAGGAGTTTTGAGTTTGATCTTTCTTTCGTAGTGCGACAGTGTTTTACCAACAGACTAGGTTCCATGAGCTATTCGGCAGTTAAGCGGCGAGAAATCTTTGACCCAACTTTCTAAAGTACGTTTTGTCCTATTCTTTTCTTTTGCAAGGTGGTCCTAGAGTTAGTAGTTTATCTGTATTGGGTTTTATTCGTATGTATATTTTTATGCTATATGGAAACGGGATAGAGAAAGAGAAGGCTTGGGTACCAAGAAACCAGTTTAACCTTATAATCTCGAGTTCCTATCGTTATTTACGTTTGTCTCTTGTTATTCATGTGTGTTTTTCTGGCGCAGTTCGCTTGTGAATTGTGGCATGTAATTGTAGTTTTCGGCCATTGTAGGTGTAAACTGTTATGTTTTGTTTGCAAATAAGTTATGTCTGGTCGAACGGAATTTAATTAGCATATCAATAAACCCCTTTTGATATAGAATTTGAATTTCCCACTTTTGACCAATATAACTAACTTGGTATAGTGATATCATCGACAAATGTAAAAGATAACATTTTATTTCAGTTTGGTACACCTGTCTGGGCTCTGTTTTTGAACCTTTTAAAACGTATACCATGCCCTACATTTTACAACTTAATACTATCCCTGTAATTATTTGTATGTTGCAATTGTGTTCGTGTGTCAGGTGGTTTGTTTATAAGAGTTCATTATCCGATATCCATGATTCTTAACAATCTCATTTATCATATTATCAATTAAGGGACCGACCATTTAACTTGAAAGGGGAGGGGGTATGTTTTTTTTCTAAAAAAATATTCTGGATCCGATTTCATGTGAAAAAATATTTTTGCTGCCAAAATGATGAAAAAAAAAATTTCTGACGGAGGCTTTCTGCCCCAAAAAATAATGTTAATTTTGAAAAAAAATATTTTGTTGATACACGTGAAAAAAAATAAGTTAAAAAATTTTCTGTCCAGAAAAAAAAACCATAACCCCCTCCTTCAGGTTAAATGGTCGGTCCCTAAGTCTTCTCAAACGAGTAAAAATCCCGTTTCAATTTTTTTAGGTAAACAAAATACCTGGTAATTGTTTTCATGATATGATAAAACGCAGTGTAGTCTTAACACTGAACTTTATAATCGTTGTTCCATTGCCTTATGTTACAAGGCATCTATCGGAATTGCATCTTGTGAACATTTATTCCATATCCTTGATTCTACTGGATTTCATTTCGTTCTGTAACGTGTACAAAGAACCTCTTTGAGTGAAAAAATACCTGAACAATGATCCAATAACCATTTGAATATAGGGCCAATGAAACTGTTGTACAACAGATTCCCAGACTAAGATATTTTACAAGCTTTATACTTAAAAATTTGTTACGTAATAGAGTGTAAGCATTGATATCCTACAACAATAACTAACTTACCAAACGAATGCGTGGCAAAACCACGCTTTCTCTATATCCAAAAACATCCAATTCGCCTGTTGTATAATTCAATCCTGTTTGTAATAAAATAAAGGGTGTTTATGCAACAAGTGTTTAAATGTCCATAAACAAATTCTTGCAAACTCTTTTCGATTTTTATCTCCGACACTTACCTTAAATTTTATAATATAGTCCATTATAATTGGTAAGGAAAGCTTATTGGAACATTTCAAACGTTACATATGAACATATCTGAACTTTTGGAGGAACATGTTATGTAGTGTTTGTATTATCATTTCAACAGTTTAGGGGCGAGATTAATCGTCATCACTTGGACATTAATACACCACCTGACTCGACTTATACGGGACTTTTGAGTCGTGTTCACTCCGGAAACAAATCCACTATCATACGAAAAAAAATCAATACATCAATACCTTTAGAGGGAATCACTAATTGATAACACCGTAGAACTAAGGGTGATCTATATTTAATCAGTCTGAAGTGTTTCGGGTTAATTGTTTTTCGTTGATTAAAATTTAGTTTGATAATTGTAATGAAGGACAAATTATAACTACACATCAATTTCATAAACAGTTTGTTTTTATGTGGTATACATTTCCATAGATCTGGAATCCACTTATCCTTCGTTCTGGTATATGAGGAGATCGTTTCTGCCTTCAATTACACGAGAGTTCCTATCTCGAAAGTCCCGTATTTGATGAGCTCTGTATATTATACCCTTATAATAACACAATCTTGAGTATACTGTTTACCATAACTGTAGTGAGAGGTAGTTGTACATCTTACATCGACTGAAATCTGACGTTCGGTTAGAATTTTGCTCTTGACATTTCTATTCGGTACTTTTGTTATTTTCCCCATTCGAAGAGTATATTGTGAATGTGGTTAAATAAGTGGTATTGTTCAACTCAAAATGATAAAATCGTGTCCTTAGACAGTCTGCAAATGTCATTTGACCCATAAAAGTGACAATTCATACTTAATTTTTGTAAGTAGAATATAGGAGTCACTAATACAGTCCTCATGTTTGCATCAAGCAAAGGAAAAGCAACAAAACACAAGTCCCAAAACACATAATTTCATGCCAAAGCAAAACTAAAACAGCATATATTGTCTATTGTCTCATACTTTGCGATAAGGCAGTTTTGACATTGGTTTTGTATTTACTTGTGAAATGATATATTTACTGTAATGGACAAGGTGGTGTGTTGAGAGAAAGTTTATGTAATGTTCCCATGCAAATTGTGGTCTGTTATTCTTATTTTCGGCATTGTTTCATGTTACCTTTTGTTATCTATTTTTTTTTATTCCTGTGCTAAAGATACCTACCTGTTGTCTCGTTTATAAACGTTCTGTATCCAAGAGCAGGACACTTTTGTTGTGGTAAATTTGATATCACGAGAAGCGGAACGGTGTATGCAACAGTAGGGCCTTGATATAATGGTAGTCTATAATAATATAAAATTATCCATCATGTAAGATCAGTGAACTGACTATTTACATATAGTTTTAAATATACAGACTTCAAGATAAAGAAAACAAATAAAAGCGTTGTTCAAATGTTTGGTTTAATCATGTATTTGTAGTTATCGGTAATTTATTTGAATTTCCTTTGATATCAGGACACTGATATTGTCGATGATACAGCGCTTTTTGTCCGCTGTTCTTTTTTGTCCACAAAATGGCACTTTTTTCTGCAAATTTTGCTTTTTACCGTCGCTTTTTGTCACTATCACGAAATTATCGGGTCACTGTGAAGTCGTCACGTGCCGGTTGCTACGCTGACGTCATGTTTTGTACTATTTGTCGTGTTCATACGCGTAATACGTTGAATAAAGAATGCATATGAATTATTGATAAAAACAATAGATTAACTGTGCAAAAACAGAAATTTCAGCTGATTTAAATTTATCATAAAGTTTTATTTATCATTTTGTGAATTCCCGATAGTTTTTGATCCGGACTTTATCACGGCGTAACGCATCAAGCTCGCCCTAATGGGCTCACTTGATACTGGCGGTGATAAAGTTCGTATCAAAAACAAAATGTTCTTTATTCCATATAGACATTGTCTCATGTGCATTTACTCCATATCCTTTCATTGTTAATTTAAGACAGGAGTTTGTCTCTCCAAGAGCGTGTAGTCCGTAAAAATATTCACCGCACGAGAGATGTAAGCTCTCTTTACTTATCAGTTATGCTGTACTTGTTCTTGAGATAATATCTCATATGGATACGTCTTCACGGATTTGACATAACCGGATTTGACTCAACCCCGGATTGACTCACTGATAGTGTGACGGGTGCCGCTAGCGGAGCAGGACATGCTTACCCATCCGGAGCACCTGATGTCACTCCCGGTTTTTATGGGAGTTCACACTGTCAGTGCTTTCGTTTTTCGTGTTGTCTTGTATATCATATTGTAACATTTTAGTTTTGTCTTCGTGAGTGATGTTTGTGCTACCGATTTGTCCTTGTGATTGTTTTCATACTATAGAGATTTACAAAAAGATTTTCCAAATTTCACCATGATACTGTTTGAGGGTTAGAGAAGTAGCATGTATCATGGATTACATTGGTTTTTGTCTAAGGGTTAGAAAATGACATTAACCAATCCGCTACCAAACAGACCTTTCAAAACACTTTATGCCTTACTGATAGTGTGACGGGTGTCGCTAGCGGGGCAGGACATGCTTACCCTTCCGGAGCACCTGATGTCACTCCCGGTTTTCATGGGAGTTCACACTATGAGTGCCTTAGTCCTCATATTATCTTTTTATTTCCGTGCATTGTAGCTGTCTCACGTCCTTGTTTTGTCTTTGTTTTTATCTGTTACCGTTTCTGCCATGTCTTTGGACTTCGATTTTTGTAGTCATCGCTTCCCTTGTTCCTTCGGTATTCTACTGCCGTTGTTTTATGGATACACTATCATTTTTCAAATTTTGGTATTTTATTTTTTGTAATTTCCAAACGTTATTCTGACAATTCGATTAATATGTGACCAAATCTTATCGTTTATGCCAAGTTTTTTTTCCGACGCAGTTGGTACTATGCTCGCTTTTTAACCTTTGAACTTTATGATGCTGAAACCTTGGTAACAGAGTCGCATGACCAAATATCTTCATTCTGATTGGATAAAAACGTCTTCAGGTACAACAAATTGAGGTTCCAAAAAGGGGTGATGTCATACGATGTAAGTTGAATTAAAAGTTGCATTAATTCTTCGACGTACGGGAAATAATTTTGTAAATGTGCGATGTACGAGGAATAATAACAATATAATAAATAAAGTGTAATTTCATTTATCGATAAAAGAGCATATAATCAAACTACTTTCATATTTGTCAGGTATTGTGGGTCAAGCGACTAAAGATGTTGTATTTTTCCTCATTTTCCTTTCAATGTGTAGTACCTAGTATAGACATGATTAAGAATATGAATACTGTAAAACTATTTAAAATTTGTTATGAAAACAATCAAAGTGTGTAACAAAAACAAGTCAGGTAACTATAAATAGATTATCAAAAGAGCAGCGGACTATTGCACTGGCTATTGTAATATTCTGCTTTTAAAATTTGTAGAAAATTCGAAACACAAAGCACAAGGACTGACAAAATTAGTATAAACATTTTGTCAGTGCATTTTGTGTATTTTTGAGAGATTGTTGCTTTCAAATTAAATACGCTTTATTTTCCAACAGGTCTTATCGGGGTCTTTTCATTGGGTAGGATTTTTTCCTTTTTTTATGTTTTTTTTGTATTTTATTATGTATACATATTGCTATTAGATTATCTGAGGTACCCACTTTCAAAATATTTTGGTTTTCTTTAATTTAATATGTCTTAAAAATAATTACTAACTGGCAATTAAGACTACGATGTTTCTTCTGTTTTTGAGGAATTTAAGTGTCATTTGCAGGTTTTTACTATCATTATAAATTTCTGGGACAAAAGTACAACAAAGGAAAGGCGTCTGTCGATTTAACTGAAACCTTCCAGTGTAATCTTAAAAACATGCATACCCGGCATGTACCAAATACCAAAATAATCAATCAAAGGTCTGAATCATATATTTAGTAGAGAGATTATAAAGGGAGTGCATTGGGCAATTGCACACATTCTAAAATGCAGAACGAATTGGGACAGTCGTCATATTCCCTATCTCAAATGCACATTTTAAAATTAATATGGTTAGTTAAGAAACCTTAAAAAAAACAAGATATAAAAATATCTGCCTGCGAAATTAATATTTTTAAAAAGAGATTGTGATAATTGAGATTATTTAAAGTCACTACAATAGAATGGCGTCCGTCGTCATACCCACATACAGACGAGCACGCCGGGTCTCTAATTGTAAGGTTATGATAGGAAATATAAGAATCTTAAATGCATTGTACTGTTAACGTTTTTTTTAAAGGAGTAATATATAATTAATAGTCACAAAAATGTCAGATTCAATAAAAAATTCATGGTTGCATCGCTTCATACAATGTTTTGCACCTTGTTGTTTTGAAGAACAAAGAAAGCACACCTATTTAACTGCGTCGACTATCCTTTTTTAAAGATAGTACTTGTTTTGCAATTGACTCGTTTAGTGCCCTGTGAGAGTTTATGTGTTGTGATTGTCTTAAATGAGTCATTTTGTCGTGTAACTATATACAGCAGTTGTAAAAGCACTTAGCCAGTCAATTTTATGTTTGTTGACAATCCGCATGTATGACGAGATTATAAGTTATCATGCACTGAACCAACTAATATGATTATTTAGATAGTGTCGAAAATAGTTGAACGGCAAGCGACCTTCAGGTCGCGCCGTTCAACCATTTTCGACACTATCTAAATAATCATATTAGTTGGTTCAATGTATGATAACATTTTTGTGCGGTTATGCAAACCTGTTTGTGTTTAACTAAGAAAACGATAATTACAAAATGGCCTACATTAAACTACCAGATTATACACATAAACGCTATGTCGACTGACCGCGTACTCTGGACAATACACAGCCGAATGATGTATTGATTTTTCATGTTGTATAAAGTTTACATGGCGTTTTCGTAATACATGGAGCGAAAACCTTTGAAAATGAATGCAAATAAAATATTTCATATAATTTACATGTTATCCCAAGTATAGATGTATTTTTTACTGTAAATATCAGGCTGAAATTAGTTTTACATTACGTGGAAGTAAACTATGTTAAACTTTAATTACGATATGTTTATTTATCCATGCTTACTGCATGTTTGTGAATTTTGTCCTTATGTACAATTCTTATATGTACGCTTTTGAATGACTTTGGTCTACATGTAGGTGAAACACTACATTATCATGATTATTGATTGTCATGTGTAGGGCGGACATGTCATGGTTATTTAGCAGGTGGTTAATCAGCCAATAGAATCCAAGTTTATATCCGCATAACCGCACAATTATACATGGATGTTGCGTTGCTAAGCAATGAAACCGCTCAAACCGGTGTTATTGGCCATTTTGAAAGTTCTATGAGGTATGAGCATAGCTCATTGTTTGAGGCCTCATAGTGACCTCGAGATGAAGAACAACAATAAAAGCGTTGTTCAATTGCTTAATTTGTTAATTTGCATAAGTTTTCGAAATGCGCATATGCAGAAAGTAAATTCACAGTAAGTTCGGTATTAAGTAATTTGATATTTTACGAAAGGATATGGAGTAAATGAACATGAGACCATAACACATATGTAAACTCAAACTGCAATAATTTTAATGAGCTGTATGGCCATTTCGGAAATTAATTCCTCATCAGCAGCACTAGAACCCAACAAAGGAAATCCATAATTCCAAAAATGTTTCAAATGCATAAAACCAAATGAAATCCGAATAATAAGTAATATCAAATATAGCTAAGGACAAAACTACGATGGAGGGAGTTCATCCTAAGGTTTTAGAATTTACATAAATTTAGATAATAGTAATTGAACAAAGTGTACACATGAGATATTATCTCATGTACAAGTACACCATATCTAAGAAAAATAAAGAGCATACATCTCTACCACGGGGAATTGAACATGTATTTGTAGAGACTTAGCCTCATGTGCATTTACTCCATATCCTTTTATTGTTAATTTATATCCACAGAACAGATTCAATGAGTAGAAAAACAAGAACAATTATTGTAGGGTTTTAGTACAACATATTTTTTGGATGATTATCTTGTTGAAAAATTTTCATTTTCTTTTTCTTTTGTTGCAGTCGCGGTTTTCGTAATTTTCATTTAGATCCTTTTTGCATTTAAATATCACAAACCATAGAGATATTCATTTATGAATTTATGCCAGAATAGATGCTTTTACTCCCTTTCTATCTTAAGATCACAAGAATCCATATTGATAATAAGACATTTTAGCTACTCCTTGATGAAATTCGAACCTTTTCGTGAATGACTGTGCAACAATAGATCTTCAATATCATCGTGTGCACGAATTTTATTCGTTTGTTTACCAAAATGAAAACCGAGCTACTACTAATTCATGACTTTTTTTACCTTTTTGCATGGTTGACCCATGAATTCGATTCCAACAACTGGCTATGAAATTGGGAGACCTTGTAAAATGGTTGACCCATAAATTCGATTCCAATTGGCTATGCAATTGGGAGACCTTATAACATTGTACAACAGATGATTTTCACGTGTTATATCATGCGCAAGACATTGCATAAAAATGAAAGGATATATAAATATAGAGTACACCACAAGATCCCGTTCATTACCATATTTTATCCACTAGAGATAGTTAAATTTTAAAATTTTAATTGCGAGGCTTGCCGAGCATTTTAAATTTTTTAAATTTAACTATCGAGAGTGGATAAAATATGGTAATAATCGGGATTTTTCTCTAATGATCAATGACAAACACCGAGAACTGTATTCCGAATAGATTTGGCGGGAAATAACACGGGGCTTTATTCAACATACGTTGAATAAAGAAAATTTATCCAACGGGTCAAAACCGGTTTAAACTTGACATATCATTAGAGAAATATATATTCAAGATGAGGTTCTGCAATGTCTCGGAGGAGATTTTGTCTCATGTGCATTTACTCCATATCCTTTCATTGATTATATGAAAAAAAAATTTCATGGGACAAAGTCAAAGGATCAATGTTTTTGTTGTTCTTGATCTTGAAATCACCTTGAACATCTGTGGTATGGTGTTAGAAATGAAAAAAAGACGCAAGATTAGAAGCTCTATCATATCAAAAGTCTGCGTGTCGTATCAGCTGTGTTTGTATAGTGGTTAATAAGTTATAAAAAGTATACCTAATACCAAATGTTGTCTGAAAAATAGTTGTTAAAGCAGCTAAGAAAACTGTTGTGGACAAAAGTTGTGTCTGTAAATCTTTATCATGCTCTCCACATGACGACTGGGAAACCATAATAGCAGTCATTACACAGAATGGCAAACCTATCAATGTTTGCTAAAAATAAAAAGAAGTTAAATTCGGTCTGAAATTCCAAATGTTAACGAGAAAACGATAAATTAACTAATTCTTGAAACCACACGATCTACATCTTTTATGGACTTACATCTCGAATTTGACGAAAATGGTCCTCTCATTTCAAAAATTTACGACATAAGGGACGATTTTAATTCCAAAATTAACAATGTCCCAAACATGGACAGTAATATTCCAGCTTTTCCTGCCCATACGGATTGTATGTTTCACAGTTGATTAGTTATGCGAGAGCTAGCACAAATTATACAGACTTTTTCATTAAACATAATCATCTCTGTTACCGCCTTCTTTATCAAGGCTTCAAAAAATTCCGTCTTATACAATCATTAAAAATATTTTTTACAGATATTAGTAACTTGTGGAAAAATTCAAAGTTTTGTCTTATAAAAGATTCCTTTTTACTTAGTACTGGGATGATCATTTCTTGATGATACCTGATGATACCTTAGTTTTTGTAGGGATTCACACTGCTAGTGCTTTAATTATGTGGCGTTCTTGTTCATTTTTGTTTTATTCGTTTTGTCTTTGTCATACTGTCTAAATTCGTGTTGGATACGAATTGCCTTTATTTTGCATTTATGATTTTAGAATTCCCCCTTTCCTCATTCTTGCTTCGGTATTCGTTTGCCGATGTATTCTTTCAACTGTCTACGACCTTTCAATGGCAATTGCTGTTGAGTTGTAACCGGACACTATCGCAATGGAAGGAAGGGGAGGTTTTGCATACCATAAACCCGGTTTATCCAACCATTTCTTTTGAAATGCCTGTACCAAGTCAGGACCATTGTGGTCGACAATTTTTCCAGTGTTTCTCATCTGATTTGTCTTTTTGTCTCATGGACTTCGGCTCTTGACAGTTCTGTTCGGTTATTTTGTTATTACCCCCATTGACATACTTGATGCGAAGTTCTTTTTATAAATTTTGGAAAATATGATGTGACCTTGATTCAGATGCTTTAGATAGTTTTCTTCCTTATTTCTTCCCCGTGAAATGACTGCAAATTACCTACAAATAGCGGATAAATCAGTTACGAAAGATTTTACGCATTAATATTTTGAGATTTTAAAGGAGATATATATCCTTTGACCTTGAATATTGAACATTAAAATTGTCTCTAATGTAACTACGCTTCACTAACAAAATGTACAAATGACTGCAAAAAGCGGAACCTCATATTATCTTATGAAGCGTGAGTGATTTTCTGAGATATTCATTTCCTAACGTGGCTTGCATTCAGTTGTTTTCATTTTTGTTTTGCAATTCAGATGGATAACTATTAGAATTTTGTATCATAAGTAACCATTTCTCAATTCTAACCCCAATAAACGTGCTATCAAGAAGTGTTCATCGTTCTATTTGTGTGAGGTTCCTCACTGTGTTGAAAACCGTATGGTGACTCCTAGATGCTTTGTTTTGGATCGTTTTAACCTGATAATGGGATGTTGTCTCCTTGTAATTTACCCCATTTCCTTTCTTTTTCATATTTAATACCTTGTATATTTGTATTAATTCAGGCTCTTTTTTCTATACTCTGTCTCATGTCATTTTTTATACATGGCTAAAACGAAATCACTATGTTCAATTTTTTCATACTTTTCTAACACCAAGAACTGTATATAATACGTTCTATTTGAAAAATGTCTTTTGCTAAATGGATCCCATCAGTAGATCTTTCAAAATAAATCAAACAACAGAAACCACTAGATCTACATTTTGGACTTAGTCCTCGAAGACGCACGACCACCTCCACGAGAGTACTCCGGTACGATGGTGAGGACTGGGCAACTGCACCATTCAACGTGTAGAATGGGTCTTGGTCTCTCGGGGCCAAGACATGCAGGCTAACGGCGGCGCATACCGTAGTTAGGGCTTTGAGTTCTTCAAAGTCCTTCTACACCAAAAACGATCGACCCACCAAGGAATTCGACTGCTAAGTCGCAAGACAGTCAGCGGATACCAGGGAAGATCAACTGTTCGTAAATCATATTGCAAATGGAGTGGGCGTCCCTCCAGGTTTAAAATGCCGTGAGATACCTATACAAGTATTCAAGGCGATAAACCACCATACTACTATTTTGGACTGACATCTCGAATTTGACAAAAAATAGTCACCTCAGTACTAAAAGTTACGACACAAGAGACGTCTTTAATTTAAAATGATCAATTTCACCAACACGGACAGTAAAATTCCAAATTCTCCTGCTTATGGAGTGTATGTTTCACAGTTTATTCGTTACGCAAGAGCTTATAGGCCTTTTCAAAAAATCATTTGGTCGATACTCCGGTTTCGGCATTTAAATACAAATAAATAGTTCCGGGTATCAACCCAACACGGCAAGTCCTGAACACAGTTAACAAAAGTGTTCATATTTAGATTACCATGTCATGGTTTACTGTGGTTTACTATGACACTATACTAATTTGGTTAAAATCAAAATTATTCAGGATTTAAGTTGTGTATTGTTAGCCAACCGTACGAGTGATAACCGGAGGCGAAAAGTGTTTGTACCTCCATTTGATGGGAGAGTTCAAATCCAGGAAAAGATAACAATTTTTTGAAAAGGGCTATACCAATTATGCAGACTTTCTTATCAAGCATAGTTATCCCATTGTCCACCTACTTAATCAAGACTTCAAAACATTCCGTCATTAGATTACTAAAAATTTCTTTAATACATATCAACCCATTGTGGAAAAGTTTGAAAAGTTCGAACTGTGATTCAAGATCAATTGCTTCGTACTTGGTTGAATGTATCTTTTTACAATTTCTAATGATGAGTTGCTACCGGACACTACCGCAATATTGAGGGGAGGTTTAGCAAACCACAAAACCGATTTAACCAATCATTTGTTTTGAAATACCTTTACCAAGTCAGGACCATTGCAGTTGACAATTTTCCAGGAGCTCTCTTCTGCCTTTTGGATTTCGGCTCTTGACCATTCTGTTTGGTAATTTTTTTTCTTACCCTTATTCCTATTTTGGTAAAATAAAACTAGAAAAAAAAAAACTTTATTTGTTCATGAATTTAGCAACAAAAACTTACCTGCAATGCAAACAACTGTAGCATGAAAAACGGAGGTGTATCGCTAACTTTGTATAACAGTTTCCAGTTGTCATCTTCTGTTTCTGTTTTATTATTTGACTGTAGCTGCTTCATTATGGATGGTGAGTTCCGATGTACTGGTAAGTGTTCATTATCTGAGGGTTTTCTCGAGCAATGAGACCTCTCTTTATCTTTAGCACTGGTATTTTCCTGAAATGTTAAACATACGGTTCGATTGAAGGGGAAAATCTTAAATCCTCGAAGTATATAAAAGCAAACACCAAGAATCAGTGTAAAAATGTCAAACCTGAGCTTCTTGTTTTGCAGTCATCTTAACTCGAATTCAACAATGCACAGCAAATAGCGGAAAGATTGGATACGCCTGAAAAAATAAAGGGTGAATAGTCACAGTTTATAAAAATATCATCAAAAGTAAATTTAACAGATTGAAACAGATATATTTATTTATATTAAAAGGACATCCTTACATAAGCTATACCTTTCTGCAGTTTAATTCAATGGAACAGCACGCGTTAAGGGAATAGTAACCATACAGTTTCATTCATTAGGAATTTTTTTCGCTTTGTAAGGATGTCAGTTCATTTTTATTCATTATGAATATGTAATTTGAACTGTTTGGCGTTGTGAGAATGCAGTTTGATTCATTCACAATGAACATGTACATAAATTTCAAGTACATGTTGAACAGCCCAGAACTAGAGATAAAGAAAACGGCAGACATCACCAGAAATACTATTTTTGGACTTACATCTCGAATTTGACGAAAATTGTCATCTCAATACTAAAATTTACGAAAAAAGGGCGGTTTTGATTTCAAATTATTAATTTTCCTAACATGGACAGTAATATTCCAGCTTCTCTTGCTTCCGGAGTGTATTTTTCACAGCTGATTCGTTACGCGAGAGCACAAATTATACAGACTTTCTCATTAGACATAGTTATCACCATGACCACCTTATTAATAATCGGGGCTTCAAAAAATTCCGTCTCATACGATCATCAAAAGAGTTCTTGAACAGATATATGTCCCTTGTGGAAAAATATGAAGTTTTGGTCCGAACTCTGATTCAAGATTCTTTATTTACTTAATACTGGGATGATCATATCTTTTTACTGTCTACAACCTTTCATTTGCAATTGCTGTTGAGTTGCCACCGGAAACTACCGCAATGGAAGGGGAGGTTTTACTAGACATAAAACCGGTTTTACCCATCATTTCTTTTGAAATGCCTGTACCAAGTCAGGACCATTGCGGTCGACATTTTTGCCGGTAGTTTCCACCTGATTTGTCTTTTTGTCTCCTGGACTTCGGCTCTGGTCCACTCTGTTCGGTAATTTTGTTTTTATCCCTATTTATAGTAAATGATTATAAAACTTTCAGCATAAGCTCTGAAGAGTTTTATAACAGACATTTAACATAGAGGCATAAGACAAGCATTCTATTACATACTGATAAATGACAAGCATTCTATTACATACTGATAAAAGACAAGCATTCTATTACATACTGATAAAAGACAAGCATTATATTACATACTGATAAAAGACAAGCATCATATTATATAAACAAACATTTTATATAACAAAATGGCATTATACTACATACAAACATAAGACATTACAAACAAAAGATAACATTAACACCAACAGTGGCCGTAAACTATAATCACATGCCTTAATCAACATGCGACCTGTACTAGAAAAACACAAATGAAAAACAAGAGACAAACGTAAATAATGATAGGAAGACTTGGTACCGGCACTATCTTAAGTCAGCGGTAGGATTAAACAGGTCTATGGGTACCCAAACCTCCCCTTGCTTTATCCCGTTTCCTTATAGTATAAAAAAACATACGAATAAAATTCAAAATAGGTAGACTACTAACTCTAGGACCACTATCTTGAAAAAAAAAGAATAGGACAAAACATAATTTAGAAAAAAGGGGTCAAAGTGTGGTCGCCGCTATACTGTCGATCTAATCTGCTTGTTAACATATTTGCAAACAGATGAATAATCAAACTCAAAACTTACCGACAGGTTTTGTTAAGAGTCGTCAATGACATGTATTTCAGTAAACATTTGCAGTGAGAGGCCAGTATGCGTGTAAAATTTTCAGGTCATTGGATTCCAAAGCCAATTTAACGGATTTTTGCAGTATATATCGTCGATATCTACTATTACGTAAAGAATGTAAGTTACATTGATATCCCAGTTGCCTGAGTTTTTTTTAAGTTTCTTGCATTTTAACAACATTTCCAAGTTTAGCAAATGACATTAACCAATCAGCTACCTAACCGATCTTTCAAAAACATATATGCCTCACTTACCGTGTGACGGGTGCTGTAAGCAGAGCAGGACATGTACATGCTTACCCTTCCGTAGCACCTGATGTCACTCTAAGTTTCACTGGAGTTCACACTGTGAGTGCTTTGTTTTGAACGTTGTGATCTCTATTTCTGTGCTTTGTATCTGTCTAACGTCATTGTTTTGTATCTAACGTCATTGTTTTCTGTGTTCTCGTTTTGGCCATGCCTTTGGATCTCGATTTATGTAAATTCCACTCCTTTGTTCCTTCGGTATTCTACTGCCGTTGTTCCATTAAATCGAAGATGAGAAATGCCGTTTGTAATAAGCTGTTCCCGAGTCACGCCATGTTAAGATATCAAATAATTTCATCTTCTGTAGAACTTATCAAAACTATTTAATAATTGATGAAATTTGTAACCTTGTTGTAAAAGTATGGTCACGCTCATTGAAATCGTCAATAGTAAACCAACGCGTGCGAATCGTACCAATTGGAATATGTGCACTCCGTAAGATGAAGCTACAGGAACGTCGCCGTTAAGAAAAAGGAATTAGTAAAAAGTGAAATCAAAATCGTCACTTTTATCATAAATTTTAGTTCTTATTTTACCCGAATCAATGCTTAGATCCAGTAATAGTGCAATATTTAGAATCATTATTTGTTTTATTAAGTTTCAATTCTTATGGGTTAGTGATGTCGACAAAATCTAGAAACTGGGGATTGTCAAAAGTAACCTGGATATCGTCAATATACATGCATACATATACAAGTGTTTTCTACCAAGATATTCAGTACCTTGATCTTATCATCAAATTTCCAGGAGCAATGGTTGTTGAAAGTTATACTGGAGAATAATCTTTTTCTATTTCAACAAATGAACGGAAGACAAGAAAATTAAAAAGACAATTTAATAAGTTGTCCCAATTTGGATTTAAGCAAATCATGCGGAATGGTCGTATAAAGTGTAGAAAAATCATATCTGCCAATAGATGTAACTGGTCTTTTTATTGATTGTAATTTATTTTAAACTTCAATGGAATTTTTTACACTCCAAAAGTAATTTACACAAGAGTTTTGATATGTTTTTTTTTCACAATATTTTATTACTAACTCAGATGTTTCCTATTATCTTTTTTTACATACATTATATTACATACGGATATAAGACATGCATTATATTACATACAGACATAAGACAAACATTATATTATATACAAACAAAATACAAGCATTATATATAACATACTGACCTAGGACAGCATTATATCATATACAAACAGAAGAAATGCATGATATTCATTGGCGGATCCAAGGGGGGTTCCGGGGGTTGAAATCCCCCTTTTTCTGACAATCATGTATTTTTTAATGAATATCCTGATGTTTTACTAAGAAATATCCCAAAAATTTTCGCGCCTCCCTCCGCTCGGCGAAATTTCCTTTCACTTCTTCATCGGATCCCCCAATTTTTGAAGTCCCTGGTTCCGCGCCTGATATTAAAGAGATAAGACAAGCGTTACATTAGATCATATTACATACCAGTATCAGACATAAGACAAGTATTATATTGCATACAAACAAAAGACAAGCATCATATTCACTTCAGACAAAAGAAGGGCATGTTATAACATACCGGCATATAATAAGCATTTTCTTACATACAGGCAAAAGACGGGAATTATTCTACATACAGACATAAGGCAAGCATTGCATAACATACAAATTACAAGCATTATATTACATACAAATTACAAGAATTATATTACATACAAATTACAAGCATTATATTACATACAAATTACAAGCATTATATTACATACAAATATAAGAAAGCATACATGAATAAAACACATGGAAAAAATTCTCATACATTTAAATATCATGCAAAGTTCATTCATTACGAACATATTAATAAAACGTCTTTGGTTATGAAAAAATGTTGACAAACTATATAATAATAAAAGAAGTTTATGCCATAGAGTATATATTTTACATTAACTCTTACATCTTGTCGTGTACATGAATATTTAAGTTTGTCAGATTATTCAAATTTTACATTTTTTTACAGAGTCCAAACAATCTGTCTTTATTAAAGGTAGGCATGGATTGTGTGCGAAAGGTGTCACATAAAGGCATATTTTCTGTTGGATAAAAATAAATTAACTTTTTATTTGGTATATAAATTGTTAAAATTATTACAGCTAAATAACAACATTCAGAAGGTTCCTCATTCAAGGTTATAAAGGCCTGAGAGTGTGATTTCAATAAATCATGTTACAATCAAAATCTAAAACATGTAATAAAAAATCCAGGACCATGCCAAAATATTAAAATGTCTAAGTAACTGTAAATTTGTATCTGCTTATGTCAACTTTCGACAACTCATGTATCCTCAGTACAGATCAAATCAACAAACTACGGATTGTCAATTTGTATCTGCTAACGGCCATTTCGACAACTCGTGTCTTTTCATCGCAGATCAAATCAAAACGCCTTTCCACTGATGAACGGAGAAAGCTTAGATGATAGAGTCCAACAGCAAAGTAATCCTTTCAATGGATATACAAGTATGAAACTAAAAAATAGCTGTTCATAGAAAATTCTACTGAAAAGTGCTTATTGCAATGGATATCACAAATAAAGGAACTAAATTAAAAATTGAAAAATGATGAAATATGGACTTTGACAAGGAATGTATAACAATTATCTAGAATCCAAACTTGACGTGTACATAACAAAATAAATGAAGAAAACCTACCCCAGACACATTTTTAAGTCATTTTTTTCTCTTAAGGGACCGACCATTTAGCCTGAAGGGGGGGTATGGTTTTTTTTCTGGACAGAAATTTTTTTTACTTTTTTTGTTCAAGTGTATCAACAAAATATTTTTTTTTCAAAATTAACATTATTTTTTAGGGCAGAAAGCCTCCGTCAGAATTTTTTTTTCATCATTTTAGCAGCCAAAATATTTTTTTCACATAAAATCGGCTCCAGATTAATTTTTTTTTAGAAAAAAAAAAAACCATAGCCCCCCCTTCAAGTTAAATGGTCGGTCCCTTAGAAGTCATAAACGATTGAATGTAAAATATAGAAACAATAACCAACATTCAAACCAGAAATTGCACATACAAACTAAAAACAAAAGATGGTAAAAATGGTTTGTAAATAAAATTACAAAAAAAAGACAAAAAAAACTGAGTCTACTTACGGAAACATCATTGTTATCAATAAACTTCAAACATTCGTCAGACATTTTATGACCATGAAAACAGATAGTGAATATAGACAAGGGGTAGATACAGATAACATCAATGACTATTATCACATCTGCGCATTTTGTTATGTAAGCTTAGCCTAATAAAGGTAAAAACCTTTATGAGAAACGCTCGATCTTCTGTCAGGTTTTCAGTCTTTTAATATTACCGTAGAACTTATTTTAGCAGGTAATGAATCTCTGCAATTTACGAAAATTCTTTTATTTTTTACTCTAGTGTTCGGGATATGTGGGCAAAAAGGACAATAAGCTAGCCCAGTCCTTTAATTTCAGTTTCCGAAATAGATATGATTAATGAAGAAAAGATAACAGGAAACACTTACAATGGCCGAAAATTACAATCACATGCAACAATCTACCAGGGAACTGCACAAGAAAAATAATACAATGACAAAAAACAAACACAGACAACCATTGGAACTCGGGACAGCCGTACAGGAGCTAGCAGTAGGTTAAACCGGTTTATGGGTACCCAAACCTCCCGTTTTTATATCCCGTTTCCCTATAGTATAATAAACATACAAATAAAACCCAATACAGGTAGACTACTACCTTCAAGACCCCAGTCTTGAAATGGAAAGAATAAGACAAAACGTTATTAGAGAGAAGGGTCAAGAAATGCTCTCTGCCAATCTACCGGCTAGCTCAAGGGCTGAGATCTATTGGTAAAACACTGTCACACTACGGAATAAAAATCAAATTCAAAACTTCCTGAAGGTTTTGGTAAAGAATCATCATGCATTTCAGTAGACATCGACAGTATCAGTGAGAGGCCAGTACTAACTATCATCGTTGACTCTGGAAAAATTTAAATCAAAGGATGATTTTGGTTTCAATATTACTAATTTCCCTTTTCTTCACGGCGAAGTTCCTGTAGCTCCATCATACGGAGTGTATATATCTCAAATGGTACGATTTGCACGCATCTGTTCGACTCTTGACGACTTTAATGAACGTAACCTTACTATAACATCCACATTTTACAACAAGGTTAAAGATTTCATAAATTGTTAAACACATTTAAGAAGTGTTATGCATGGAACATATGAACATCTGATATCTAAATGTGATGCGCCTCACAAACAGCTTATTACTAAGGACATTTCTCGCTCTCGTTTGTACGGCGACGTCATAAAAAAATGTCAAAAACTGATAAAAAAATCAGAAAAACTGGGACGCAACTTACATTCTTTATGTAATAGGGATGTTTACCGGATATTCTTCACAGTTTCGTTAATTTGGCTTTGGGATCCAATTATCTCAAGGTATTTAGAATCATTGTTTGCTTGATTAAGTTACAGTTCTCTCAACGTCTAAAAACTGGGGATTGTCAATAGTAAGGATATCGTCGATATACCTGCTGTTATCGTTAAAAATTGAAATTAGTTTATCACTGTTTTGTACGTTTCCATCCTGTGTTTTTTTTTCTCACAAAGTCCTGTTCATCACAGAACAGAAACAGATCTGCAATTAGAGGTGCACAGTTTGTACCCATGGAAATTCCTATGACCTGTTTATAAACGATGTTGCCAAATAACTCAATACCGAAGTTACTGTGAATTTAAATTCTGCATATGCGCATTTAGACAACTTATGTCTCTTCAGTGCAGATAAAATCTAAACGTTTGGAAGACCATAAACTCAAAGATGTTAAAAACTGATAGAGAACAATTAACCAATATAATCTAAATGTAAAGCCAAAATCAGCCAAGGACAGAGCTTTGCATGAGGGAGATACGCCTTAACTTTCAACAAAATTTACAAAAATTTAGATATTGTAAGGTTCCAAATAGAATCGGCTTCCGGGCCAGCACCGAAGTACTGACTAGTCCCTCGGGGACTAACAGTCCACCAAAACGAACAAAAAAGTTGTCTAGCAAAAGATTTAGCGCCTAAATCAGGTCGTCGCAAGTCCAGGAACAATGATTTTTGTAAGTGATTTAGAAGAATCCTGGCTTTTTCTTACAACAAATGAACTGTAGACGGGAAAATTTGAAAGATTGTTTAATAAGTTGTCCCCATTTTGATTTAATCAATTTATGTAGAAAGGTTGTATAAAGGGTAAGCGCAGAATTTCTTACACTCCAAAAGAACTTTACTACATAGTTTTGATAAGTTTCCTTTTCAGTATTTTATAACTAACTTTGGTTATAAATGGGTGGATAAATAAGTGGTAGAACAGTTACTCGATGCCAAAATGAAAAGATGTTTGTGGGGATTTTTGTGAAGCTTAGGAACCAGTACAAAGTGGGCAAGGTGTTATCTTTAGGTGCAGCTTGGATCATTTCTGTAGCGTTGTATTGCTGTTTGGTTAATGTTTATTCGTCAAAATTAGTATGTTCGAAAGTGTTTCTTTTTTTTTAAACAATCCTCCATTTAAGGATAATCTTCATCTCGTATACCCAAATGAACTCGAAATTAAACAGACCCCTTATAGACCATAATCAGCATCATACCTGAACTTTTATCTCTGCCGGCTCTGGACGTCCGGAAACAAAACTTTACGGCAAGCCCGCTGATTTCGACTTTTCAATAGTGAACTACCCGTTTTGGAACATTTATTTAAGGGGGTAGACCTGGGGAAGCCTAAAATTTTCCACTCGTTTAATTTTTTTAATATTTTAGTATTTTAAAACTACACATGTTCATGTCGACTTTAAGCAATTTTCAACAATTTTTACCGTCCCATTTTATGTCTAGTGGTCATCAAAGATACCCTGTTTCCTCATATAATTTGGTCCGTTCAGGACTTGTGGTGTGTAGAATTGGGTCTAATTAAATTTGTGTTTGATTAAAAATTATTTCAAATGCAAAATTCTGTAGTTTAGACATGTGTGAAAGTAAGCATAAATGATGATAGTAAATTTCACTAGTTTGAACTGAAAAACATGGGTGTTCTGACCAGTACAGGCTGAAATTTTTACTATATTTTGGTCACTTTTAAACACTTCTTGTAAAAAACTCTGTCGTTTAATTTTCACCAAAAACTGAGAATAGAAAGAAAACTAATTTATGTAATATAAATTAAAATTTTAGAAAATTCTACCGTCCCTTTTTTCTTAATTTAGAATAAAGTGGGTAAAAATCAATAAAATTGCTGAATCTGTGCTATAAATTACCTCCCTTGGAAGAAATCCGACCTTTACATATTTTCATTATCTTTGGACAGCATTGCAAAACTGTAGAGTAAAAATATCTGGATGTTGGGTATATGTTTTAATGACAAAATGAATATTTATTTGCTGTGTGGAAAAAATGTAGCAATTTTAAAATTTTGAACATACTTAATGATTCTTTTTGTTTGTCTAAGTAATAAAAAGGTGAAAAACAGAGTTATCTCCTCCTACCCTAGGTCTACCCCCCTAGGGGGTATTATATTCCCAAAAACAACTTTTGTTCGAAAGTGTTAAAAGATTGATGTTTTGGGCAAGTATAATACCGGACGACTGAGGTTGTGAAATCCTATATAAATATGTGAACGAGACGAACGCAATACACGAAAGCAGATTTTTTCAACTATTGTTTCTCTTTAAATCAAAATAAAAGAAATAAAAGATACCCATGTAAACATAATTGTTACTGTCTTCTTTATCACACTTCGCGATCGCACACTCGCCCAACATTTTTTTAGTATATGTACAGAGGTTACATAAAAATGATGATGGTATATAAACACATATACGCATTTCAGTTTACTATTTGTTACATGACCTTAACATTTTTACTACTTATTTGTAAGCAGCGTAATATTGAAATATCAAAACATTTGTTTCACATTTTTCTATCCAAATCATGAATACAAACAATTAATTCGTTCATTCAAAAAATAATTCAGTTTTAGTTGTTGTCAAATTTCTTTATCCTGTAATCACGATGCAAAGGATTTTGGAAAAAAAATAACATTGTCAAAAGTATAGTCCTCGAATAACTAGTTATAACAGTGTTCGCAGATCGAAACACAAAAGTCTCCAACTCCAATGTCAGTTTCTGGGCATTATGAGACTCCCTGTCAAAAAAAGAAAAAAAAAGAGCAGGGGTTCCCCTTGTATTCTTGTTCATACATTATTTAAGTTAAAACATTGACAAAGACAAATCGGTACCACAAACATCACTATCAACGACAAGAAATAGGATATACGAGGCTACACAAAAAGCCAATGCACTAAAATTGTGAACACCTTTAATAATCGAGAGCGACATCAGGTGGTCCGGAAGGGAAGCTTGTACTGCTTATTTCTCCTCTCTTGTTTAGCATAATTTGCCTATCTTAAAGTAATATTTGCTATATAATGAGGTCAGGAACATATAAAGGTTTTTTTGTGTATTTGGAAGACCAAGCAATGTATCCCAACACTGATACTAAGGAAAGCCAATACCGTTTTATGATTGTTGAGGTTTTTCCTCCCTTGATATAATGGGGGGGTTTAAGTACATTGGTAAATGAATTCTCGATAATAATTGTTTGACATATTCCTCCGCCGTTAATTATGTTTCGAATTGATGGGTTGAGGTTCGGGATATTTTGGAGCTTTTGTAAATATATCTCGTAATTTATCGCTTTTGTAAATATATCTCGTAATTTAACGTTGTTTACGATGTTAAGGTCACTATAAGTTGTAACGAGACAAACAGGTGCGTACAAAAATGGGGGAGACGGACAAGAATAATCATGTGGTTTTGATTACTTTCGTTTGGATAACCGCCAATACCTGTTTGTGATTGAAGATCGGTTGCAATAGGTTTTTGTATAGTTATAATATAGCAAAGGGATTGTTTGCTATACGTATATCTTTTTTCGCGAAGAATATGCCATGATTGGTGGCATAAATATCTTTGTTGTAAATTTCAGCCTCGAGCATTAATGACGCTCTTGTTCATAAGCAGATGTGCTAGTCTGTGATGAGCAATACCGAGAACAATTGCATTTGTCAGTTCTGTGATATCCAATTTTATAAAATGGAAATCACTTAATCCATGACTTTGTGATGTGATGTAAAATGTGCTAAAATTTGGAACTCTCAAGAACAATAATAATTCAATACAACTTCTGCAACAAACACAATCCGAAAATATTCAGAGTAAAAACAATCTGTTGTAAAGTGCATTTTTGCACGGATTGTGATAAATTGCAGTTAATTCCTCATGTTTAATAGAATCCCACGTAAAAATTGCCCATGAATACTGTGAAAAATACTGGACAAATGGAGTTAGAAAGAACATCGAAAGAGCACATCAAGTTATACCTTGATCAGAAAAAAATAGAGATAGTGATACATGTGCGTAAAACACAATATACTGCAAAAAAAGAGAAGATACTCCGGGAAAAAATTAATGATGCAGCGACAAAACAATCAGAGAACTCAGAAAAGCAAAAAGGTTTTGTATTATATTTGCTAAAGCAAAGATTTTTATGAAAAATAATAATGCTTTCAAAACCTAGACGAGCAGAATGAATCATAAGTTTGGGCTCGTTAAGCTAAGTGCAAAACGTGAGGTCAGCTAGAGATAGTAATTAAGTTCTGGAAAAAATGTATAGGAACAAAATTTTTTTTTTAACTCGAAAATGCAACCTTGAACTTAAAGACTCCACATGTCTAACGACATGTCGACGTTGACCCAAACATGAAAGTTACTATCTCCCCTTCCAATGAACAGTGCAGTGAAATGTATAGGAAACCTCTCTAAAGAATGACATGTGGAAAACTTTACAATAACTATTTGTCAGAGGAATTCATGCAACGGATAAAACTAGTTCATTTCATTACACTAAAAGAAACTTGTTCTCTTTGCCAATGACTAGCGAACTGGAATTACGGCATGCAGACATATGTGACACGACCAGATTCAGTTACAAGGCGTATCAGTCATTCTTTAATACCATTGATTAACTGCTTTCGGGTTTGGACTGTATTCTGAAGACTGAGTTTTGGTGACTGATTGGAATATCAGTTCTATTCATATTCTGTCAATGGACGGTTTTATGGTGACATGTTACATCAAAACACGTACACTTACGGATTAGCTGTTTAACAGATTTTAAATTGGATGATAATAAACTATAAAGTTGTCTTTGAAACAAAATGTCATATGATTATGTACACTGATCTTAGAAAAGTGCCATCAGTCTGATATTTTTGTAAATGTCTTTGACCATTGATTGACTAGGGAGGATGGTCTTTGACAAGAGTTGCATTTTTGCTTTTGCTAGAGATTGTTGGAAATCTGCAGTGTATACAGCGATATTTTCAATAGCGACCAGCTGAAATAACTGTTTGTCTAAAATACTTCAAACGCTATTGCAGTCGTCATTATAACAATTCTACAGCCGTAATCGTGATTTGACTTATAAGTATATACTTCTCTCAAAGAATCTGTACTTTACAAAATTATGTCTGTCGAGAGGGTTAAACATTGAAAGTTTGCGCTCTACACACCGACTTGCAAATGACAGATTTTAATCTCTGATTCTCAAACTAATAATATTTTTCAATGTTTTGATTTCTTTTATGTCGTGATTTATCCTTGTACAACACGCAATTTGTCTATTATGTCGCTAGCTTTAATGTAACAAATAACCAGCAGCTTTCTAGGATACGCGACTTTTGAGTCGTGTTCACTCCGGAAAATAATTTTTTATACGAAAAAAATCAATACATCAATACCTTGAGACGGAATCATTAATACGGGACTTTCGAGATAGGAACTCTCATTTAATTAAAGGCCGAAACGATCTCCTCGGATACCAGTTAGAAGGAATACTGGATCTCCGTGTTGTTCATCTGTATGTGTGTCTTTTTTGTCCCGTACTCAAGTGGTGTCCTTGTTTCTTAGTGTATCCGATGTTGCCATTGTCCATGGATTATTCGTAAGCTTCCGTTATATAGATGATATTTTATCACTAAACAACCATCGCTTTGGTGATTTTCTTTATCTTATTTATCCAAAAGAGCTTGAAATTAAGGATACTACAGATACTTCTACACCTTCATCTTGAAATTGACAACAGAGGTACATTACAAACTAGCCTATATGACAAACGCAATGACTTCACTTTTCCAATAGTCAACTTCCCTTTTCTTTGTAGCAACATTCCAAAAGTACCAGCATATGGAGTTTTACATCTTACAACTCATTCGCTACTCAAGGGCTTGCATGGTCGTTACAGTGACTTCCTTGATAGAGCTCAATTGCTTACAAATAGACTACTTAAGCAAGGGTTCGTTACAAAAAACTTAAAGTCATCACTACAGAAGTTTTACGGTCGAGAGATCACGATCTTGTGGATCACTATGGGATATCTGTTTCCCAGATGACAACAGATCTTTCCCTCTAAAACTAAAGTTTGTTTTTCTTCTATCGGATTTGACTTTACTGTCGGAGTTGACATGTTCAACACGGCGGGTGTCTTATAAGAAGCAGGAGATGCTTACTCTACCGGTACACCTGATCACACCCATTGTTTTTATTGGGTCCGTGTTGTTCATCTGTATGTGTATCTTCATTTTTCTTTTTTGTCCCGTACTCAAGTGGTGTCCTTGTTTCTTAGTGTATCCGATGTTGCCATTGTCCACGGGTTATTCGTTCTTTTGATTGACGACTCGGTTCTCACTTACTCTAAACCTATTGAAATAAATATATACCACATAAAAAACAAACTATCTTTGAAATTGAAGTGCAATTTAAATTTTTCCTATATGAAAATTCTTTAACTAAATTTTAATTGACGAAAAAAAAAATAACCTGAAGCTAGGGCCTTCTTGGTCTCGCTTGAGGGGGTGAATATTGTTCACCTCTAGTTGAAGACCCTCAGGCGTCCTCAAGATGTAGACAGGAATAAAAGCCATGTCCTTGATAAACTGGAGTTCTCTATGTATCGTGTGCGTTTTTGTCACATGTACATTCACGCCATATCCTTTCATTTTTCCTATGTATTGTTATCGGAGTGAACACGATTCAAAAGTCCCGTTACGTTTTAATCAATACTGTTGAGCTAAGGGTGATCTCTATTTAATCTATTTGATTACTTGTTTTTTGTCCGTTAAAATTTGGTTAAAAAATTGTCATGTAGGACAAAATATAAGTACACTCAATTTTCATTAATAGCTTGTTATAGGTAGTATATATATTTATTTCATTCCGTCAAGAATCCAGTTCTCCTTCTCACTGGTATTTTAGGAGATCAGAGTTCCTATCTCGACTAACGGCTGCTCTGTAACATGTGTAAGTTTAAATTGTAGTGTGATTTTACTTTGAAGCTTCTGCTAGGTGCCATTTGAACGTTAAAGCAGGACAACATGGCTAATTCCAATGATTTGAAAAAAATAAACAAAAAGAAAAATTTTTACCCTAGTACATATTTGATATATGTATAACCGGGAGAAAATGCGTTCCAGAATTGATGGACATGTTGTGTTTAATTTTTAGTTTACAAATAATAAATTGAAATCTTAAGAAG
>MJUU01017474.1:83974-103790 GCA_002080025.1 Modiolus philippinarum | reverse complement strand
GGAAAAAGTTAGTGTAATTATTTTTTGAAGACTCCTTTATAAAATTGACTTATTTATTGAACGTTACTTGAGATAAAATTATCAAAAAAAGTGTTTCGTAAAAATAAATTGGATATTAATTGTAATAATATAGGCGGTCTTCTTGTCTGAAAATCCTAAGAAAAAAATAATCTAATACCAAATCTAAGGAACAACAACATGTTTCCCAATTACACCAAAAGGGTTCAAATTCCAAAATCTAAAGAAAAAGCCGAATAGATACACATGTGCAAAGATCAAAGTGTTCCAAAAATAATACTATGTGTCCATGAACAAAACCTCTTGATGTAAAAAGGAAATTTATGTATTACATTAAAGTTTTGTATGAAAATGAGAAAATGAGAAAATATATGTTTTTTTTCTATGTCACTTCTTTTTATCATTTCATATTAGTTATATTTGTAATTTATTATTTTTATAAAGACTTAATAATTTGTTTTCCAGTTGTAGTTAGTGCCTTCATGTTTGCCGCATCCTACTTCTTTGTATGAAGGACGACTGTAGTATCTCCCTTTTTCTTTGCACTCATACGGTTAAAATATACACGTATGGTCTAGCTCTTGGCAGACCGTATACGTATATCCATACGGTCCGACCATACGCATACGGTCGGACGATATGAGTATACGCATACGCTCCGAACCGTACGCCTACGCTCCAAATACGCGTATGATCTGGAACAGTTACATCCAAAAACCGTTGTGACCAAGATTGATTGTAATTGAAAACGTGTATCCATGCTTAATTAAATATTTTCCGGTGCTCCTCATATAGATAAGACATTGATTATCATATTTCAAGAAGACCACGAAATGACGTTTGTAGATCTTAGTAGCTAAGTATATTTCTATTTGGAGCAATTATTTTTAGGTATCAGAAACGCCTGATAATTTTTTCATCTAGATAACATTTCTATGGTTTATAAATGTGAAGTTGTAAAACGTTTTAGGAAAACTAAGTGTAACGAATGATCTTCGGTGAGACATTGTTAGCTCCCCTTGATAAGACTGCGAAACAAACATATTGTAATTCAACACTTATCTTGAAGAAAACCACAATTATTTATGCTTGATGACTAACTCTAAAACAATAAACGAACTAAAAAGAGGAACATATATGTTGAAAAATACATTCATTTTTAAACTGGATTCAAACTTTTAAAGATTATTTACCTATACTATGAAATGTATTTATTCATCTTCAGTTGTTAAATTTTGATTTGAGTTCCGATGAAAAAATAGGGCACAGTTTTTTTCTCCAACGCTTTCCTGAAGTAGGTTCTTACATAACAAAGACAAACTAGAAAATGTGAGGAAAGCTCACTAATAACATACCCCCTGCTACCGCCTAAAAAAGATGAAACAAAATTTTGAAATAAATGATGGACAAGGACAATGCCTACGTAACATTCTTGGAAAATTTCAATAAATTCCATCAAGTAGTCTAGGAGGAGCTGTCGCCACAATGTAAGTACCCTATGGCGGACGGACAGACGGATGATCGGACGGACGGAAGGACACCATGATCACTATTTATCGCCCACTAAGGCGGGTGGTAGAAAAACATTTAAACGACTTCTTTAGGTGGAGTAATGCGAGACATGATATATTTAGATGGTTCTCATTTCACTGGAAAAATTGTACTTGTGTATTTTTTTTCTTAGTAAATAATTACTGTATGTTTCTATTTACTCACCCCTTTGGGTGTAATTTGCAAGGAATTTTTTATAAAATAAAGGACAGTTTCAGTTGTATTTTCATAACCTGCAAAGACCAGAATTACAGCTTTACCGAATTGCTAATAAGATCAATTTTAAAAAAGTAGAAAAGAATTTTCGATGATTTTCCTTGTTCTGATCTAAAAATCGGTCATAATGCCTGTGTCTTATAAGAAGCAGGAGATGCTTACTCCACCGGTGCACCTGATCTCACCCATGATTTTTATTGGGTCTGTGTTGTTCATTTTTGTATAAGTGCGTGTCTTCATTTTCTTTTCTGTGCCTTGCTCATGTTATGTCTTCGTTTCTTCGTTTCTCCGACGTTGCCATTTTCCAGTGATTGTTCTTTTCAGAGTGACGGTTCGGTTATCACTTACTTTTATACCAGATTTAGACATTATTATTATAAAATTATGGATTTCCAATGTTTTGGTTCTAGTGCTGTTGATGAGGAATTATTTTCCGAGATGACCGTACAGCTCATTAAAATTATTGTAGTTGGAGTTAAACATATTTGTTATAGCCTCATGTTCATTCCCTCAATATCCTTTCGTAAAAATAATTAATACGCTAGTTTTCAAACATTTAACTTTGCAAATTGAGCCAGATGACATGGTTGTATAGCATGTGCATTGTGTTATGTGGGAACTCGCTTGAACTAAACATGTATAAGAATTCCGGTCAGCCGCTGATCGCAAATTGTTAATTGAATTGACGACGTTCCAATTACTAAATCGCTGCCTGTTGAACGACCATCGAACCACAAAACTGCGGATAGCCACAGTTCCATCTATCTATGTAACTTGTTTTAAAAGTATAACACATCACAGGTGACCTGACAAACTTACCCGGGTACCTTCCAACACGTGGACACATAGCAGGGTTCAGAATAACATTTTTTGCGATATTTATTCAAACTGAAATGTATTTTATGAAACAAATAGAAATAATCTAAAAATGCATAGAACTGGCATTCATATATAGTCCCGTTTAATATACAACTTTTTTAATAGTATTATCGTTATATCTTATTTTTATTCCTTAAATTTTGTATTTCAGTATTTTTTTTTTAAAGTATTACGGAAATAAAACTGTATTCATTTCAAATTTAAGCGGAATAAACATCTATGTCCAGTTGACACCAGGCATACCTGAAAAAAATCTATAACGTTTGGTGTTTAATGGTATAATGGTGAATATAAAAACAAAAATACAGAGTATTTTATCAGACGAAAAACGATTAATTTCAACATATGACATGTCATCGTTGTAACTATATCAGTCAGACATACATAGGCGCAGTAGTTATACTACACAAGCATGATCGCAAGCAGACTGTAGAAACACTTTTTACAAATCCTTGATTCCAAAAAAGTTTTTTTTTCGAAATATGACCATAACATATGAATTATTTCAACAAGATGTATACATATGGAAATTCCCGTACAGTTGGAAACCAGCAATGCACATCCCAATAGGCCAACAGATATAAGCCCTGCAGCCTTTTAAAACTGTTTGAATATGACAAGCTTGAAGACACGATTCGGAACTTTGTATGAATGGGCATCAATACATATTGCATCGATACAAACAAATTTAAGCTTGGTAATGTGGCCAAAAGGTATGTTTGAAAAACATAAGCGAAAACATTTAAATAATGTTACAAGAATGAAAGAACGTTGAAAGGAGTTGTCATGTCTTTGTTTTATTATCCTTCAATTTGCTGCTTTGTTACTTCAGTTACTAACACTCAAGAATTTATTTTTTTGAAATCTTAGAATATCTAAAAAAAATGTTTAAACCCAAAGAGTATCTCCCTCATTAAAAGCTCAGACGGCTTTCTATTTATGTCATTTTGGTTGTTGTCTATCAGCCCGTATACGTCTTTGTTTGTTTTTTTTCCAAATGTATTAAATTTATCTGTATTGATGACACATAAAATGTAGAAATGGTCATGTACAGATGCTAAATTTACGGTAACTTTGGTGCTTACTTATTCGACATTAACCAAACCAATAGCGATAATTTTTAAAATTTTCATCACATGCTATTGCTGATTTGTGATTTTTCGGAAATATTCACACACATTTGCTATGATTTTTGCATTTTCTGTTACTCTCGGTTTGCCTCATTTTTTTTCGAGAAAAAGATATTTTTATCCCGTCTGTTCTCCCGCGGAATTATGCGATTCTTCGGTGTATTGCTCTCCCGGGTATGTGCGAACGAAAAATGAAAAACGTATCGGTAAAACCTGTACATTTTCAAGTTAACTCAATATGTCTCCGTGGGCATGTTATACTAAAACTATTGAGCCAAGGAGTTTAGATGAGTAATGACCAACGATTATGCATTTTTTCGGTAACCGGGAAAGAACCACTAGAGATAATGTTTCCGTAATAAAATAAAATTTCGTTCTGTTACGTTATTTCTGTAACATTCGCAGACGCTGGTGTATTTTTTTTTCGGCAAAACGTATTGGTCAAAATTTCTATTACCATCTGATGTGGATATTTGGGTAATACCAGTATTCTTGGGAATTTCTGAATATAGTTTCCGATAATCAATAGTTTTATTTGAATAGGTTAGCTTAAAAGTTAACATGATGCACGTATTATGAACTATTTTGCAAAATGAACACTGAATTGTACTTATTCAAAACTGTATACAGTAAAAATAGTAAGGGAAAAAAGAACAGAAAGCGCCAACACTGACAGAAAAGGAGAGTATCCAATCCCCTCAACATTTATCGTATTCCCTAAAATACAATAAATCAAACAAACAAAAACATAAACAACAAAATTGATTGACTTTATAACTGAATGACTACTAAGTACCTTGAACAGGAAACATTTGTGTATGTACGAATGTGTTTGTCATAAATGATATACTATAGTAACAAATTATTACTGCGGATGACCTGGTATTTTTTAGGGTGGATGTGCGAAATTGATCTCAAAACTTGACACGAATTTATATACCCAAATCCATAAAACATATCCTGTATTTATGTAACAACACTTAATTAAGGACCGGAATACATTCATATACCATTGATTTAACACGAACATTTTGAAACATAAAAGAACATGAAATATTGTACAATCAAAGAAAATAATGAACAGGAATTATGTTGTCTCATAAATTATTGTCCATTTTTGTATTTTTATCTCAAAACTCAAATTTATATACTTTCTTTCTTTATCCAAGTTTATATACAATTTGTGTAAAAACACACCAAACTTTAAATATTTCATGCGAAAACGATACCCAAATTTTTGGCACATACCCGTACACTAAAATAATGATGAACGGGGTTACCTCCTCCCCCGGGCATTGTTTCCTATATACATATAGAACATAATTGTATGAAAATATTTTGTCAAGTTTTAAAAACCGGAATAAACAAATATGTCCGCAAACGAATAACGAAGCAAAAATGATGGAAGGGGGATTCCAAAATCAAAAATAAAAAATCACTGCAAATCATATCCAATACGAATTGAGACAGCATGACAAACACAAAACAAATAAACATAAATGAACAAGAACGTCACGAAACTAAAACACTAACTGTGTAAATCCCTACAAAAAACTGAGATATCATCAGGTGCTCCGGAAGGTTAAGCATATTCTGCTCCAGGCGTGGCACCTGTCACACTGCCAGTGAAAAGTCCTGTTTATCACAGTCAGTGTTTGTCAATCGGGTCGTCAACTATGGATCTTCCCAAAGATATATATTCTCATCTGTGAAATAGAAACATTGTAACGTTCTGTCAAATCATGGGGACAACCGTACGACTTCTGTAGTGACAATTGCAACAGTGACTGGAAAATAACCTTGATGTTTAGGTTTTTGAGACAGTAATTTCGCTCTTTTGACAAAATCGCTGTACAAACTACAGACACGGCAATCGCGAATGAGTTGTGAAATGAAGACACCACATATATATATATATATATATATAGGAATTTTACTGCTCAAAAAACGACACTTTACATATGACATAATTGACCGAATAAATGTTTGACATATATAAAGCACCTGTTGACCACTGCGTCATGTTCAAAACATGCTTGAATTAATAGCACACGTTCTTATCTAGAAATGGATTAAAATAATCCGGGAATACAACGAAAATTAAAGTAAGTAAATTAAATAATTTTCATCACTTAAGAGATCAATAGTTTTTTTCTTATGTTTGTTGGAATATTCAGAAATATGTAGCAAACACACGCCGGCCTTTTATTTCTCATTATTTTCAACTACTTGCTGAAATTTATTTACAAAGTAGAGATGATTTTTTGTTGGATTAAAAAAAAATGTGTTTCATTTCATTTTTGAAAATATTGATTAGATTTACTGGTTTTGTTATCTTTTCCCTTACATAGTAAGATTCATATATTAAGAACCCAAATATAGTAAGTATTATATTTAAGGGATGTGTTTTTTCCTCCCATATCTTATAACCAAGAACGATATATTTTAATTGTATTTAAATACTTATTCCCAAACTGTTCAATGTTTCATAAAATACTTTCCAGAGAAATTTTAATGTTTTGCATTCTATAAAGAAATGCTGATGTGTGTCAATTTCATTACGCACAGCATATTTTGGACTATTTACCAGTTTCCTCTTAAAAAGTTTCTTTTGATTAGGCAAAATATGACTAAGTAATTTCCATTTGAACATTTTAAGCTTATTTAAATATAGATCTCTAAATATAAATTCGAGACAATTTTTGAACGATTAACCTACTGACATTAAGTTTTCTTTTCCATTTTTGTATACAAATCTTTTTTCTCCCTTATTCGATACTAAACAGTTATAAATTGTTTATTACCAAGAGTTTCAGTTTGTATAAAGCTATTGTCCAATCTCTAGGTATAGCCTTTTTTAAGTACTAAATTCAGAAATCTTATTTGTTTTCAATTTTTCCTGTATCAAATTTTCTGAAAGGAGGCAATTTGGTCCATTAAATCTTGCATGAAAATTAAGTCACTTTGTATCCATTTTTTGAAAAATAAGGGGTTATTTTTTAACTTTATGTATGAATTTCCCAATATCACTTGTTGACGCACTTCTCTGTGATTATTTGGTCTTTTTTATCTAATTTCTTTAATTCTACCCAACAATTCAGCAACTTAATATAGAAATCTTGAATTTTCTTATCACTAATTAAATATTTTAGTCCCTTTTTATCAAGATTAAAATTGAATATAAGCCAGTTTTCCATAAAAATACTTAAAACTAGTTTTGGCAAAGATACCAGTTTTCGTTGTTTGATTGAAGTAATCTTTGTATCCATTTTATTTTTAATGATGATAAATATGATTTCACATCTAACATTTTCAACCCCCATCTTCGTAAGTTGTTATCAAAGTATTTCGCTTAACTCGATCAATTTTACAGTTCCAAATAAATCTATATATTTCTTTTTCTAGTTCATCTATATTCGATTTGTTTGTTGTTGTTCCACTTGCTATTTATGAAAGCTGTGCTATTATTAGATGTTTTACATTCATAATTTTACCCATTAATGTCAAATTTCGTTTTTCCCACGATTTCATCAAATTGTTTGCTCTTTCTAATTTAGTTTCCCAATTTAATTTGTCACATTCTTTGTTCAATCCAATATATAGACCTAAAACTTTAATGGGTTTTTAAGTGAAACTTATACCTTCAACCTTACCTTTGCAATGCATTAACCTTACTATCCAAATCCCCTCGGTCTTATTTTTGTTTCATTTTAAACCTGAATATGTACCAAACATTTCTAATATATTTAAAGCTAATTTGATATATTTTTTTTATTTTAGGAACAAAGTTGTGTCATCTGCCAGCTGACTAATTTTTAAATTGTGTGTCATTCCTTTCAATTTGATTTCGATGCCCTTTCGATACCCTTTATATCTGCATTACTCCTAATTTTATTTGCCAAAATTTCAACTGCAATAATAAATAGTATACAGGAAAAAAAATACACTTGTTTTATCCCTCTGAAAGGAGTAATTGGGGCAGGAATCCATTGTTTATGACAGAAATGTTATTTTTATTGTCCATCATCCTTACCCAATTTATAAAATGTCCACTAAAACCAAAATGTTTTAAAGCCGTATACATAAAATTTAAATCTAAAGTATCAAAAGCTCTTTTTTAAAATCTATAAAAAAAAATGGACCCCTCTACCCAAAAAGACTCGGGGAAGTCTATAATGTTTTGCATTTGGCGCAGATTGAAACCAACATAACGATTTGAAATGTATGCGGTCTGATCAGAATTAATTATATTTGAAATAACATTTTGAACTCTATTTGCTAAGACATGTGACAATAATTTATAGTCAGAATTCAATAATGATATTGGACTATAGTTGATCAAATCTAAAGGATCATTTTCCTTATATATCAAATTAAACAAACTTTGTCTCTGTGAAAAGGGAAATTCAAGTTTAGTATGGGGTGAATGAAAAGATATGGGTAAATGCACATGAGACAAAGTCTCTACAAATACACTGTAAACACAAACAAAGGAACAACGCTTTTATTGTTGTTCTTCATCTTGAAGTCACCATGAGGCCTTCAACAATTAGGTTTGCTCATACCTCATAGTAAGTTCAAGACGGCCCTAGCACCGGTTTGAATGGGAATTCTTTTCTTATTGCCGGGCAATGCTACAACCATGTCTTTATTGGTCATGGGTGCGGGAATGTAAGCAAACATTGATTAAACTGGCAAAGTGCTCTAACAATCACTGTCTGTTCCCTATTTTCCTCCTCTTTGTTAGTATATAATTATTCGTAAAATATCTTTCAAGTTTTCATTTATTTGTTTGATTTGATATTATATTTCCCTTTCCATCCCTTAATTTTAATATTGTTCTTTTCGTTTGCCTACTTTTTTCCAAACCTAAAAAGTAAGATGTATATTTCTCCCCCTTTTCGACCAACAATTGTTTTGACCTAATCTGAGCCGCTCTTTCTTTATATTCGTATTCATGTTCTATCTTGTTTTCCAATTGATTGATTTCATTTACTAAGTCCTTATTTTCATTTTAAGCATTCCTTTGTGTTAAGTTCACAAGTTCCTTTTTCCATTCTACTTATATTTTCTTTTCTTTCTTTAGCCTTGCTTTTCACTACACTTAATACTATAATCTTTAATCTCAAATTTCAAAGTATCCCAAAGTAATCCCGTTTTGGCACCTTTTTGTTTAATTAAATCACTATATTTCAAAATAAGATTTTGTATTTGTTTTTTATTTGATGCATCTTCCAAAACTGAATTATTTAATTTCCAATATCCGTTGCCTCTATTTTTCATCGCGGAAGTTTGTAATTTTAAAGAACCTGCCTGATTGTCTCTACTATTAATTTGTAGTGGTCTAATGTCAAAATATTTAACATTTAAAGGAAAATCTTTATCAATCAAAAATATATCTATTCGACTTGCCTATTCGAAATTCTTTCTTCGCCATGTATATTGTACTTTACTTTTATTTAGATATCTCCAAATATCTACTACTGTGAATTCATTTAATTTCGTGGGTACCAATTTTCGTGGTTAGAGAAAAAAAGACATTTCGTGGTGTACGTAAATTCGTTGATTGCCACTTGTTCCAAAAACATTTTTTTTATTATTTGTTTTAATCATATTTTTAAAATTATTAACAGGTTTTTTTTTTATTTTTACGATTTGTTTTATTATTTGGAGTCTTTCTATCTATATTTATAAATGTGTCATTCATATCTCCCCCTTTAACCCTTTAATTAGCGTTCCCATGATATTTTTTTTTTTATAAAATAATTTAATTTGAATTTCTATTTGCTTATATATTCGGAGCATATACACATGTCAGACAAACATACATACCTAATATCGCACTCATGACCAATGAAGACATGGATGTAGCGTTGCTCAACCATTAGCAAAGAATTCCGCTTAAACCGGTGCTAGGGGCCATCGTGGACTTGCTATGAGGTATGAACAGGGCTCATTGTTGAAGGCCTTTTGGTGACTTCAAGATGAAGAACAACAATAAAAGCGTTGTTCCTTTGCTTGTTTTTTACTACGTATTTGTAGAGACTTTGTCTCATGTGCATTTACTCCATATCCTTTTATTCAACATACCTAATCGTTCCAATATTACCATAATAACTCTACCTTATGTGTGCTTAAACGCATTTACCACCCCATATTCTATATATACCTCGGGAGGTATCAGTCAGGTGATTTAAGAAATAATGATAATCTGATTTTTTAGTAAGTTTATTTTCCATATTAACGTCAAAGTGTGTTTCTTGTATAAACACTATATGCGCTGTTTGTGTTTTTATCCACAGATAAAATCTTTCCCTTTAATCTTTCATTCTCAAACCCTGCACATTTGCGGTTACAATATGTAAATTATCTAAACTCATTTTTATTGTTTCGATGAAATTATATCTTCATTCTTCCCTATATATATATATATATATATATATATATATATATAAACAAAATCTATGAAATTTATCCGCAGCTTTCGGCCAAATAAACGGGCCTTCTTCAGCGGAACTTTATTTTGGTATGGTACAATTAATCTGTCATAATGGATAACGTCACAAAACGTATAAAGATTACGGGAAAAGGACCGTCATCTTTATACGTTTTGTGACGTTATCCATTATGACAGATTAATTGTACCATACCAAAATAAAGTTCCGCTGAAGAAGGCCAGTTTATTTGGCCGAAAGCTCCGGATAAATTTCATAGATTTTGTTTGTTTACCTCGTTATGAGAGACTATAATTATATATATATATATATGTATTTACATTGGACACACATATTTTGAAATCATTGAACAGTTGCTATAACTACAAAGTATATCACATATATTTTGTAAACATCTATAAATACATGTTCATATATATCATATCTAATGAAATAACTATGTAATTCGATAACATGTAATCACATTGTTAGCAAATAAACACCACAGTTTGAGCATACATGTACCTGTTCGAATAAAAATGATTTTTACGAACATAAATACAAGATACACCTTTAATAAAGAATGAAACGTTTTGTGTTTGTTTTTTTTAAGGAACATTGACACAGAAAATGAATTCATGAGATCGATCTGTTGTATGAGGTCTTTTGGTACTCGGGTAAATATTGTTAACAAAATACATGCAAAAAAGGTAGCTAATTTTTTTTGACAATTCAAATCATAGATTACGGTGAAGTATTTGTTTTCTTTTTCAGGAACTGACATTGGACGAATTACTATCTTTTTCGCACGAGTTATATCCTGTACTCACTTGTTATACACCTTGTGCACACGAGTTACTCTCTTGAGCGCACGAGTTGCTACCTTATGCGCAAGAGTTATACAACTTATGCACACGAGTAAATATCATGTGCGCCTAAGTAACAAGTGTGGACGAGGTAGAGGTGGTCATTGGGGTCTGAAAATTTATGAATTTTCACTCGCACTGAAAACCAATCTTTGAGCGCATGTCGGACCCCGATGAAGTCTTTTGTCGGTCCGACAAGTCCTCAAAGATTTTGTTTCAGTGAGAGAAAAATTCATAAAGCCCTTATATACGTTCCTTTTTACTGTCTTCCAAGTGGAGAGAACAGTCACAGTTCTGAGATTATTCAAGTTGCACTGCAAGGTAATTCATGTCAACAATACGGTGGCGATTTTCCCATGTTATATTTTCACTATCGGAATTTGTAAAGTCTGCTTCCCTTCTATTGTTTTCATAATACCTCTCTGTGCGTCTTTTCTGACCATCTGATACAAATTTTCGTCGCAAGCACCGACTCCTGGACGACCTTATAATCTCATCGGCGTACTCGGATATTGTCATAGCCGTTCTAACGTTATAAAGTAATAGACGTTATACAATAGAATGGGGATGTTACCGTGGAATGGAAAACATTTCCTCACCAGATGGCAGTGAATTAGTTCAACTTCACCTAAGCGCAGTTTGTGTGGTGTCGGAATTATTAGAGCTTTATTCATAGTATTTAATCCAAATAATGTAAATACAAAAATAGCACTTGCGTAAGTATATCAAAGGATACCTAGCTTATTCGGCTACCTCAGTACAGTTGGTTCATTTAAAACGAATAGACTGAATTTAAGTGTGATCACCTGTAAACCTGTTTAATACTTTACTTACTGAAACATCACATGTCGTCATGGCGACTTGGCCTGGTTATAATATGTGGAATTTATAATTTACATATGTCTTTCGTATAAGTTTAAGGAAGCAACAATTTCATTTTCTCGGTCGGGGAAATATTATTTATTGGGCTATAATTTATTGGTGAAAAACTGATTACCTTCTGTAAAACATATCGAAAACAGTTTATTTCTTTCTATTAATTTTGAACTGGACATTACATGTGTTTACAGCTACATTGGTTTTTAAACAAGCAATAATTTTCAGCGCTAAAACATTTTTTTTATTTCCAAGTCATGCGAAATTTGAAACCAGAATTTTTCCAAAGAGACGAAAGTAATGACCCGAGTTTATTCATATTGATATATAATAGCATATTGATTTCAATATAAACGAGTATATCTTTTGTCCTGCCCGAATTTCTATGTGCAAATCATTTTAGGTCAAAATTTGGTACCCGAAACTGTCAGACAACACTGAAGTAGGCACGAAATATCTTGAAAATGCTTAAATAAGCATGTATACCCGAACTATCCCAAAATTTTGCATGAGATGTTAAATCTAATTTGCCGCATGTAACGTGTGTACCTATACATATGTAGCAGAGATTCTGCTATGATAATGTCATGTTTTGTTACACACTGATGACGATGCTGAAACCACAAACGATGTGTTGTACACTGGCGAGGAGAACTTTTCCACTGTCACACTGACATGATACATTCTCCCCCCCAAATGAAAAATAAAATGTATTCAAATTGATAAATTAATCGCTTCCTTTAACCTGAAGTACACACTCCGATAAGTACCCTCGTTAAACTTATGAAAACTGTTGCCTGCTCTGTGGAAACATATTTTTTTTCACTGGGTTTGTTAATTTTTCTGCATTTAATGTATGTTGCGATAACATTGATATCTATAGTTTATTAGTTGTATAAATAATGCTTCTTATTAAAGTCTCAATATTATGTAATTTGCTACACAATAGATAATTCAATGCTTTCTAAATGGTGCATTAGTGGTTCTCAGTGTTGTTGTTTGACATGTTGGGGAAAAATGAGAATATATACCCACTTCTATATAAAAAAAAAACTAAAAATTTTTGCAGTATTATTTCTACGCAAAACTAGGTCTATATTTGAGATAATTTCCTGCACCATTCGACGCGAAATTTTCTATGTTTACAAAGACAGAAATATGGCCATTTACACGTGAATTTATTTCATTCAGGACACTAATTTTCAAAATGCATAAAATCTGCACGAAAACTGTGTTAACATGTCATCTGTTATATACACTGTCATAAAAAGATCAATTCGAATGCATTTCATACATTTGGATAACTGATTCAGCCACTGAACCTACCACATATATTCAACTTTGACAAATGTAGATAATGTTTTGTTTTTTTTTTTTTTTAAATAGGACATCACGAATCAAAACTTACTATCTGCCGCTTGTAATGCCAAATGCTTATCCATTCGCCACAAAAAAAATGTTTTGGTTCTTGATGTACTTTGTGTAGTACTTTTAAACACTATAAAACAGCTAAAACCGAAGGATTTACTCCCTCCATCGTAGTTTTGTCCTTATTTATATTTGATATTAGTGATTATTCGGATTTCGTTTGGTTTTAAGCATTTTTAACATTTTTTGAAATTATAGATTTCCTTTGTTTTGGTTCTAGCGCTCCTAATGAGGAATAGATTTCGGAGATGGGCATACAGCTCATTAGATTATTGCAGTTGAAGAAGTTAACACATGTGTTATGGTCTCATGTTCATTTACTCCATATCCTTTCGTAAAATACAAAAGGTTGTTTACAGCAATACTCGACTGCTAATAAACCCAAAACATACATGTGTAGCATATATATAAATTTATTTTCAAGAAGTACACTTACTAAGGACCACCTTACTCGATTTTTGGCAACATCTGAGCATATTCTGAAAATGACCCAACATAGGAATAAAATTCAGCCCTTTATCACCTTGTATTTGCTTATTTGTAAATAAATAAATTGGCGTGACAATTTATAATTCACATTGCGAATTGGTTTTTGATGTATTTTTGTTGCGTAAACGTAAAGGGATATGGAGTAATGTACACCAGACAACAATCTGATTCATTTACGGTAGAACCCGCCAAAGAAGACACTCTTGTCGACGTCTGAATAAAAAAAACAATGAAAATGTCCGAAAAAAAAATAGAACGGAAGAACCAAAGACATATAACTGTCTATGCTGGCATACTTACAAGAGATAAATGTTATATAATCCAAATGCAAAGTGGAAATATTTCGTCGACTTTTTAAATTTTAATACGTAAGTGCAATTAGCGATAACTGATCACCGACTTATAATTGTGACAGGAAGTATATAACTAGACAAGTTTGCTTTTCCCTGATTACCGTTTAAACTTTTTGTTATTAAATAGGAACGTTTGCTGTGGCTATTTTTTCATTAATATCTACGGCACAATGGCCAGTCAGTAAGATGAGAACAGAACTGTTTTTGCTAATTGCATTGTTTTAAAAGCATTACAACAGTTTTGTACCAATGGCACAGCTATGAATTATGGGTTGATAGTGGTTACGAACACCAAAGTTACAGATGAATTATATTGATATATTAAACATATTGGAATTGTGTACGTTTCGCCCTTTATTTTTAAAACGGTTCGAAATAGAGGTTAAGTTTTAGATACAGAAATGTGCAGCATGTAAAGCATTCATGTTATCGTCATAATGGAAGTTGTCTGAATGCCGTTATCTCATCCAAGATGGCCGCCAGCGGGAACTTGGTTAATATTGAACACTACGGGAAAACACATTCAAAGATGTTCTCCTCTGAAATTACTTGGTTAATTGAAACCCTCCATGGTCACAAATGTTCTTAGTTGGTCCCCTTTAGAAATATGTCCGGAAGGTCCGTATCAGATCCAAGATGGCTGCCAGCGGGAAATTTGTGCAATATTGAAAGGGAATGCCTTCAAATATCTCCTCTGAAACCACCGAGCCAATTTTAATAAACATTGTTCTTAATCATAGCAAGGGTATCTAGATTCAAAATTATTTTTGATTAGTTTGAGAAGGAGACCACGTGTTTGTCGTTAAAAAATACCACATACGGGTAAATTTCTGCTTTGGGCAATTAACCAGAAAACCGTTACGGATATAAAAAAATCCGCTAAGAATTCAAAGTAAACTGCATGACAAGATCTACCTGCCCTGCAAAGTTGAAGAAAATTTGATTACTCGTTTTCGAATTATGGCCCTTCTCGTAAAAAAATCTAAAATTGTCATTTTCTATAAAAAAAATAAATGATAGAGGTCAACTTTATATAGCAAAAATGCTCAGCATATAAAGATATACCCCCTCCCTTAAATTTTGAAGAAACATGAATACTTGCAGGGAGTTATTGCCAATATTTACCTTTATTTTTAAAATTTTCGTTATTTTATCCATTTTGCCTTATAATTCTAAATCGATTTCAGATAGAGATTAAGTTTTGGATGCAGATATTTCCATCATGTCAGGGACTACATTTTATCATCATGATTGGAATTGTCTGACATGCATGCATCTCTTCCAAGATGGCCGAAAGCAGGGAGCTTAGTTTAACATTGGACCTTATGGGAAAAAAAATTCCAAGATGTTTTCTCTGAAACTATGTGCCCAACTCGAACTTACTTGGTCACAACTGTCTTTGATTGATCCCCTTTCAAAAAATGGTCTAGCAAGTCAGCATAAAATCCAAGATGGCCACCAGGAGGGAACATATTTTAATAACAACATAACGAGAAAGAATAAAAGAGATGTTTTCCTCCTAAGGAAGATACCAATTAGAACCAAACTATGTCTCATTCAACATGGCCACCAGCAGGGAACATAGGACGGTTCAACCCTATTTAAAATGCATTGTAAGATCTTGTCCTCTGACACATTGGGCCATCGAGGTCTATTAAAATAAAAAAAAATGAGACCATTTAACATTGTGGTTATTTGGACTGTCACTGTCAGCCATGGACGAGGTAAGCTAAAGGCTCTTGAGTGCCTCTAGTTATTGTCTCCGAATAAATTGCACAATTTGACAGTGGGCCTTCCACAACGGATTTTTAGTTTGGGGTCAATGAAAAAAAAATATATGAAATTTGGATGTTTTTTTCTGAACATTGAACCCGTATAGCAGAAAGGGATTTTGATAATTGAGAACCAGATGTACCATTTTGTGGCTTTGATATCCCAAAATAAATAGATGTGCTTAGCATGTATCTTGTATAAACTCTGTTACACTATGTTAGATTGTTTGTTTCTACCATGTTTTTATAAAGACCTTGCAACATATCCTTTCATTGCTTAGATATGAAACAACTAAATAAAGAAAAAGCATCAGTGAAAGTAAATCCCACAATCAAAAGTTGATAAAACATTGTGCGTAATTTAAAAATGTGCAGTATATACAAAAACATCAGTAGGGAGTACACATTTGATATATACATGTGACAGGCGGGTTTGACACGAAAACAAAACCATTTTTTTGCTGAATATAAGGGATAAGAGATCGCATTTCGTAAAGTCATGATAGCAATATCTAAAGACTGAACCATCCTAGATATTTAAAAGAAAATATAGAAGCGCTTGCGGCCAAAATTATTGCAGGATCGACAATTTTGCGAATATAATAAGGGTTCAAAATAGTCAGACCACACGTTCCCCCAAAAATCGAATGGGTATTCTCGAAACAGTGCAAATGAAGCACACACTGTTTACAAGATAGTAACTCGTGCACACAGGATGCTTTTTTGCAGCTCTGTGCACTAGTTGTAAAAAATATATTTGTTTTCTGTGGAACCCCCGTAACACATACAAGTCACAAACTGACGCCAGGAAAGATTCGTTGAATCGGTTCTATATCAGCAAGGTTATAATCAAGCATTTACTAAACCGAGCCTCATCAATTATGATGGCACCTAGAAGAATGTATTAATGCATCTGAGAGTTGAACAGCTTCGATAAGTTGACAGCAGGTCGTTGTCTCTTTGACACATTCCCCGTTTCCCTTCTTTTTTCCGTTGTTTCTAGTTATTAGTTACGTGAGACGATAACCTTTTACGGTTGTTCTGACATCTATGGAAGTTGCTGAACATACCAATAACTTACCATTTTGTTTCGGTATTCGATTGCCGATGTTTCATTATTATAAAATTCAGCAGCTTTCCTCAATCGTAGGTACTCGGCGATTATTTATGCAGTGAATGGCCGAGTAGTTACGATTGTAGCTTTCTTTTATCGTTGATATGGTATTAATAGAAAGAGCTGCAAAGTTATTTACGCATATCCGTTCGTGTTAAATACTCCACCAAGCTATTTTGTTTTTGGGTCTTCAATCGTAACAATGAAAGGGTAATAAATGTTACTCTTGGTCGTACATACATTGCTTCCTTCCAATTACCAATTTTCTTTGTTTTTAGTTAGGTCTTCATCAGAGGTACATTATATACAGCAATGATATGTAAGTATTGCTACCTTATTGTTTACCATTCAAGATACAATCTTCCTGTTTGCGCGCCTTCTTAAGAGATCCTGTTTGAGCCCATAGTTGATTAGTACTAGATAATGTATGGTAAAAGAAAAACGTTGTTGTAATTTATTTTATTTGAGACATAGCAAAGCAACAACTTGTGGATTGGTTATAGATAATACACGAATGTTCCTCTTTCAAATCATCTCTCGGTCGTCATTCTTTGTTTGAAACAATTTTGTGTTCAATTTATATTTTTTGACTTATGACGGATATTCTCGATTATCAACTTATTGTCACTGCAACTAATCAATGAATACAGTAAAATCTATAACTGTTCCCCCGAAACTTTTGGTTCTTTACCTGTCAAATTGAAGATTTATACAAAATTGTTGTATACCAGTTTGTCATCACTGGAGTATCAAGGTCAGTCCCTTCAGTTTTTAAGGTGTTGTTATAGGTGTTACAAAGAGAATTAAGTGATTCTTGTATCGTTGAATTGCTAAAAAACACATTAGGCCATCCGTGATAACTTAAAACACCGATAACCCCATCAATCCGTTTTGTGATGGGAAAAAAATCGAAATACCTGCATTAAATAGTTAACTTATATTAAGTGAAGTTAGTTTATTTTTTAAATATATTCAAAACATTACTATTTCTGAGTAAGAATGGATGTTTACATTTTATGTGATATTATTTGAGTACTTTTTCTCGAGATCAGAATTGTTGTTTAGTGTAATTATATGCCATACTACATGTAAAAGTTCTATTAAAGTATCAAATACTATTAAACGAATGCAAAATTGATGTGACATTTAAAGTTGCCTGTTTCTGCAAAAGGGTAAAAAAATAGTATTTCTGTTTATACATTTGTACATGTATAAACATAATCTGGAAATTATTTATCTGAGTCTGTTGTAAATCCAACGTATTCTCTAGTTTATTGATCTGAGATATTTAATCTTTCATCCAATAACGACCTTTGTCTGATGTACCTGGTAAATGGTAAACAATCATTTGAATGAAATTATTTTAAAATTTACAGCCTCATAGTTACTTCCTAGAACACCCGACAACACCAATCTTTTGAGGTTTACACTGCCTTCACTTTTCCCCTTTTTTGCGTACCTGTTTATTTCTGTTTATTTGTTATATTGTAGTCACATTGTCTCCATTTGTATTACATATGTTTTTCAATTCTTTTTTATAAAAAAGAATTGCATGTCTTTTTGCTTCCATGAGTGGTTGTTTATTTGCTCAGCCACATTCTTGTTGGTTGGATCTGCATCTTTAGATCGTCTGAAACAATGCAATGGAACAAAACATGTGTTGTTTTTCTTCATTTCGAGGTCTCTGCGAGGCTTTTATAAAATATTTTTACTCATCCTCAATGTACGTTCAAAACAGCCCCTCTCATCGGCTTGAGTGAAATTCATTGCTATATGTCCAACGACGCTATATCCTTGTAATTACTCGTCATGGATGCGCGATCGTCAACAAACATAAATGAAACTGGCAAATTGCTTTTACAATCACTGTGATCGGTTGCCCGACAAAAGCACTAGTGTATGAAGCTACTTGATAATAACCACATAAAGACAAACACGAAGCACTCATTAAGTAGACCGTCATAAAACTTGGCTTTCAGAAATAGTGAGCTGTGTGCACTACGGAAGCGTATTAGGGACATGCATAAAAAAAATTGAAAAATGTTCTCGCCGCGGCGAGTTACTATCTCGCAACGGCGAGTTACTATCTCGCCGCGGGGAGTTAACAAAACAAGGTTATCTCGCCGCAGCGAGTTAACAAACAAGTTTATCTCGCCGCGGCAAGTTAACAAACAAGGTTATCTCGCCGTGGCGAGTTACCAAAAAAGAATTTCTCGCCGCGGCGAGTTACTTTTTAATGCCACGGCGAATTATTATCTAGAGGCTCACAAAGCCGGTTTGGTTTGCTTATGTTTAACATCAAATACTTATCTTTTATTATTTTTATTTTTATAATTATCATTATTATTATTATTATTATTATAAAACCTACTTGATTCTGCAAAAGATAATGAATCATACAATACCAGATATTCACCATCAGACAATTTTCTTATCCGAAAACCAATTACAGAAACATATAAAACAAGCTTCTCTTTTAGTGGACCAAAAAGTATGAACTCTCAACAACGCGAAAACTGTTTCTGAATTCATTTTTTTATAAACTGTTAAATTTCTAATAGATAGGTATTGTTTTTGCTTTTAAGCTAATGAATGTGTATATTATTTGTATATTGATATGTTATTGTTGTCTTTATATTTGCTGATATCTATTTCTGTTTGTTATTAAGAGAGAGCCTTATTGAAAATTG